>PVHP010010096.1:0-48527 GCA_004024765.1 Zapus hudsonius | reverse complement strand
AGAGCCTCGGTGTTGTTTCTTTTAAAAAGGTGACTGACTGACCACAGTGGAGAAAACTAAAGCCAGAATTGAGCTTTGTGTTCTTGTCCTGATTCTGATTTGCCTTTAACCAACTTTACCCTTTGGCCTAATCCTCACTTAGAAATTAGCGATAGCACTCAGTCTGTACTTTTAACATTGTTCCATGAAAGACCTTTTGTAGAATTTTCCTGGAGCCATGCAGAGGAGAGAAAACACAAGGCAACTGTCAGTGTAGTTTAACAAGAACAGCTATTTATGTGTTCTTTTACAACAGGGTTCCTGTCAAGAAGATTTAATTCATATCTTGGGCTAGATCTGCCTTTTCTGCTAGCATGAAAATCCTGTTTCTTAAGACAATCGTTCACTTGTATTCAACATATATTCATTTGATTATTATAGCTTTCCAAAATTATGTATTCAAACTGAAAACATACATATTCAGTTTTATTTTACGGGTACAGATTTAATTGTCTTTATGATTAACCATAGCTTCTTATTTCCCATCCATCCTCTTATTCTAATCATGAAAGTTATGCTCAAATTGATGTTCATCATAGCCATTGCAATACGGAGGGAAGATAGCTTCCATTTAACATAATAGCTCAATAGTATCATCGATTGCTTCAAGGGTCCTGGGCCCTGTGTTCCTCGTGGTATTTTTCAGGTGCCTGTAACACAAGAAACATGATTGCCCATATCAATTTTTATGTCTGGACCAAAGTTCTACTTGGGAGTGCTTCCTTTTTTCCTCTCAATTCCCTTTATCTTTTTCCTGTGAGTTAATGGAAGTTTCCAACCATTCCGTGCCCTTGTTCCACTCAAAATGTGTAAGAAACCCCTGGAGAAAAAGTCCTGAGGTGCTCTATTTGCCCCCCTGACTGCCAGCCTGACACTGCCTTTTTTAGCCCTGTGGTTTCTACACATGTTGATGGAGAAAGGACAGAGTATAGCTTGCATCCTCTATCCTTCCGAGTTCTGCTTTCTTTCCTGCCAGTAGGGAGAAATAAAATACTTGATTTCATTTCTTCTTTTCTTATTATAACAAAAAACCCAAGAGCTCTAAAGTAATTCCGACTTGATGCCTAATCTCTAGTGTTCAGTGGATGTGTTGGCCTAGTGTCCACCGTGCATCTAAGTCTATCTTCACAATAAGTGAATTCATTAAATGAAGGGATATACCCCATTTTTTTCACCCAAATATTCTCTGTTCAGGTTTGGCATTCTATCCTTGTGACTGATTTCTCTGACTGAATGTAGAAAAATAGAAAGGGGGCATTTCCCATATTCCTTTAATTTCTTTCCTCATTTATAGATTGCTAGGCTATCAGTCTAGTCCATTGAATGATCCTGTGGAGAGAAATTTTGAAAAATTTTACCTTGCATTCTGTGGGAATAAATTTGATCCAAGCATCAATGATGAGTAGCCTCATTTTGTGTGTTTCACAGTTTTTGTAGTGATGACCAGAAGTTTACTCACTCTTAGTTCGACCTAAGATAAGTTGTTCAGCTTTTATTAATCTTGTAGAGGTGGTAACAACTACTGTACTCTAGGGATTCAACAATAATATAAAGGAAACACGTAGTCCCTGCATAAAATAGGATCGTTCCTCCTATTTCATGGTTGCTCCCTGCTCCTTTGGGGATATCTCCTCCCTGTCCTGTGTCATGAAGCTAAATGTGTGCTGCAGTAACTTTCAGGTCTTTTGGAATGCTCTTAAGCATTTTGACTCTAAGGACCCTTTTTAAATTTATAGGAAAATTTGAAAATGTGACTATTTTGTGTGTTTCTTAGAGCTTCTGTGTACTCATCCTTGATCGGAGTGCTTGCTGTAGTTCACAACTATATTTGCTATACCTCTACTCTTAATAGTGTCTTAAACTAATTTTGTATGTGTCTGTGGTACAGAGATGGCTCTTCCACTTACAGCCCCTGATTTTATATGAGTTTTATCACTCTGTGCCCTACTTCTTTTTTAAAGTGTAATTAACAGGACATCTTTCTCTGTATTATAAGGTGTAATATCTTAATATTTTTATGCGTGGCAATTAGCTATGATAGTCACTAGGAATTGATAACTAGAAAATAATGTGTTTAATATGATTTTAGACTGAGAATCTTGTTGAGTTTGTCTTCCTTACTGCTTTGCTGTTTTGTTTGTTTGTTTATTTGGTTTTTTTTCTGATTACTATCTCTTTCTCATGTGTTCTGCACTGACTTTCCTGCCTTTTTCAGCATTTCCCAAACTCTGATTGTTTTATTTCTAATTTCCTTCCTCTTTCAAGTTTTCCTAAAAACACTTCCTGTAAGGATTCTAGATAAGTAGGTAGACATTTTACAGTTTAGCTTTTATCCCAACAGATGAAGAATGCAGTGTGGTAAAGTGACATCCAGAGTCAAGCAGTGGGGAACCTAAGCTAGAGCACAGAACTCATCCGAGCCTTTCCAGCACTCCTTTCCCTCATGCACTCTAGCGTCCAGTTTTGCAATATGCTTTGTTAGAGACTCAGAAATACCAACTTTCTAAAGGCGTATGAAAACATTGTTCTTTTAAAAACGTTTTGTTTGAAGGTTAAACATGGTATTTTGTGTTAATTTTTAGTACTTGAACAAATATACTATGGCTAACATAAGTAAGGCTCACAGTTTATTGTTGACATGAACCGCAGTCTTGGATTTTGTACCATTTGTTTTCAGTTTCCTCCTCTCTCCAAATGAAAACATTCTATTTTCTCATCTCTGGCATGTTACTAGTCATTGTTCACTTTTTCAAGATGCAGACATGTTTTAGAAAAGTGTTATTATATCACATTATTTCCCCCAAAGGAAAGTACTTACTAAGATTTTGGTGAAAACTAGAGGGGTTTAGAGACCTAATGTCAGTAGTTTGAGGTCTTGGCTATATCCAGATGAGCATAATTGAGACTAATACTAGCTATCTATACTCTGAGTTTATGTACAGTAGAAGAGGGGAACAGCACAGTAGAGATCATTCACTTAGCAAGTCTATGGCAGAAGTGGAATTTAAACTTAGAGTTTGTTGCTTTTTTTTTTTTTTTTTTTAGAGGTCATGGTGCTCTTTATAGGTCTCAGCCATAGCTGTTCTGTTTCACCTGTGTTTGAAATGTGTTCTGGGAATTGTTGTCCTGTTAAATCCCTCTTTGATGCATGTACCACTTGTTAGTATTGATTTCAATACAATGGACAGTAAATCTATGTAACTGCTCAAAGGACACAAATATTAGAACATTGGTTCAAAATTTAAGATACCCACTATTTCATAGAGATTACATAATTTCATAATACAAACTATTCACCTAAAACGTGATAAAAGCCTTAGAAATAAAATGAAGTTATCGCCCCTTCCACTTTGATTAGCAGAATACATAACACAGTGCAGCGATGGGCTTGTCATACTATGAAACTCACTTGATTATTGTCAAGCTGCCAAAGAACCTGGCATAAGCAGGAGTGGGAGCTTGTGATATCTTCCATATTAATTGGAATTCACGTGTTTCTGCTGACAAAGTTTACAAGACTGTAAATTCAAATGTAGAATTTCTGTAGGCAGTATGCATTGACAAGTGTGTTTAATGGTAATACATCTAGTACTGAGAGTCTCAGAACAGGTCAATAATAATGTGTATATTGATAGCAGCAATGTTGGAGATGTTACTTGGCATTATAGCTAAAATCCATGTTCTCTCCTTAATCATAATTACATTAGTATTGGCAGCCCTTGACAATACCCACATTATTATTGATAGATTTCTGTCAATAACATGTTTTTAAATAAAATACATTCATTCATAATTTGTAGTATACTCAATAAAAGCTCCAAGATACATCCTGAAAATTTTCGCCTTCCTCAGAGAGAAAGGCGCCTTCCTCAGAGAGCCATTTGTTATAATTTTTTAGTGTGATACAGATGAAAAAGTGTTTAGTGGGAATGAAAAACATGAAAGCATGAATTATTTTAGGCTTTTCATGAATATTTTCTCTTTTTTCTGTGAAAGAAAAGCAGTATGACATTTCTAGTGATAAAATATCAGCAGATCTTTAAAACAGTTCTTAGTACTGAACCATTTTGCTTTAAACCTACTTGTGTGACCAGTTAACCCTAATCCTAGATAATAAACTTTTTATCTGGTCTTAATTTTGTTTTATGCATCTTTTCCACATTCACTTATGTAGTAGAATCTTTCCTTAGTACTACTACTTACATCAGAAATTACACTTTTAATTACTTTCATTCATCTTTTTACCTGGCTGATAATGTTCTGTCGAAAATGGAAAGGTGTGTTGGAGTTAAGTATTAAAAGGTAGATTAGTTAAAAGCATTGTCTCTTTGGGATATTCTGAAAAAAAAAATCAGTGTGAATTAAATCTGTTTTTTGTGTTTGTTTGTTTTTTTTGGTTTTTTTGAGGTAGGGTCTCCCTAGCCCAGGTTGACCTGGAATTCACTATGTAGTCTCAGGTTGGCCTCAAACTCACAGTGATCCTCCTACGACTGCCTCCCAAATGCTGTGATTAAGGGTGTGTACTACCATGCCAGCCTCCTAAATCTGTTTATATTAAGAATGATCTTGGGCTGGAGAGATGGCTTAGCAGTTAAGGCTAAGGACCCAAGTTCCATTCCCCAGTATCCATGTAAAGCCAGATGCACAAGGTGGAGCATGTGTCTGGAGTTCATTTGCAGAGACTGGAGGCCCTGGCATGCCCATTCTCTCTCTATCTGTATGCCTCTTTCTCTCCTTACTCTCTCTCAAATAAATATTTTTTAAAAAAGAAACTTCTTTTTTAAAAAGAATAATCTTGAGTTTAAAAAAGTTAGGTAATATTTTTTTTTTTTTTTTTTAGCTTTCCAAGTTTGAGGCTACAGTTACGAAGCTTTGGTACTAATCTAAATGAGCCAATAACATGGCAATTGTTAAAGTTCATGTAAACTCTTGAAAGTAAAGTAGATATAAATTGGCCAGAGTGTGTAGACATTGGTAATGGTAATAGCAATAGGAGTGTAATAGGAGACAGGAACGTATTGGTTTACCAGAAGTATTGGAGGTCTTTCACACAAAGCCATGATATTAAAATCTTTTATGTTTTCCATAGATCTTATTAAAGCTGAATTGGTTTAAATTCTTCAAACACGTGTCACGGTCTTAGAACTCTGAATTGTAAGCCTACTATGAACACCTGGTTTGCCAGAACAGCAGTCTTCCGGTCGTAACTGCTCTCTGCTATCAGGTTGATGGTTTACAATTTATCCTGTTACATCTCTTCGGTGACTTCCTGCATCAATTCATCATCAATGCAACTTCTGTAAAAGAGTGCTTTTAATAGTGTGGCCTGGTTGCCCATCAGCCCCTCTCTCTGCCATTCTCATAGATGATTTAACTCTTCGCTTCCAGGTGTTAGATGCAAACACACTGCTAGATCATGGCCAAAGACCTCACCTCTCCAGGTTTTCACAAACTGTTCCTTATACCATATTTATCTTTTCCCTCCCTGGGGAGTTTTGTGACTCTCTGTGTTATTTTCACATTTTAAGATCTACTCTTTGATTCAGAGATTTATGGGCAGTTCTAGTTCTTTAAACATGCTTGAAACAGGAAAGTTAGCTGACATTTAAATATTTAGATTGAATCTCTAATACCTAAGAGAATGCTTGGCATTTATGTACCCTGTGGATATTGGTTAAATTAAATAAGTATTTGTCAGTGAATTAGAATTCACTAACACAAACTACTTACATTATATTGAGAATAATTTTATGTGATTTAATGCTATTTATGCCATTTTTCCATGTTTCACACCTATTATGAACAAATTGTATTATGCTGCATGAGAAGGAAGAGGATTCTGTAATCAGATTAATTGAACTTGGGTTATTTTAATTTCTTCCATTTCTTCTCAAAAGCCAGTACTTTGGAAGAGCGCTGGATGCCTGACAGGAAAGGGGGCATATTGATGTTGGGGGAGAGGAAGAACTGAGTGTCCTGAGGTGATAAACCCAAAGCTGATGCTTGTCTTGGGCTGCCTATCATGGCCCCAGGAGCAAAGCACCCTATAGTCAAGTAGTATCTGTGTGTGCTCCCAAGTGTTCTTTACTTCCCAGTGACACTCATGACCATGTCAGTTGCCAAGGGAGCTGGTCACCTGGAACCCGTCTCCATTCTCCAGGAAAGCCACTGTGTCTTCTTTCAGACCACATGCATACCACAAGCAGGATGAGCCAACTGAACCATGCCTGGCCCTCCCATTCACACACATAATGGTGACATCATGTTCATGGTTTATATGCCACAATTATGTTTTGATGTTGTAGTCGGTATTTCCTGGAAACAAGTTCTTTTGATACAGGTTGATTAAAGCATTAGTGTGAGTTCAGTCTTTTCAAATGAGATTTGCCAAAATCAACTTGTAGTCTTTTCTTGTATGCCCATCCTTAGCCAAAGCAATAACAATTTAGTATTAAGACTTCTTTACAGCTCCCGAGCCACTTTGATAACGTTATCTACTTTAATCTTGACAACCAACCACTGAGTAACTATTATTTCCAGCTTTAGGAGAATATTCTGAGGCTAATGAATATTTTAAGGTCACATAGCATGTAGGCTACAGAGCTAAAACTTGAGCCCAGGACAGCTTGGTTTTAACTCAGTTTTTTCTCCTCTGTAGCAGTTGCCTGAAGATAAATGTTGAGCACAGCCAAGACATTCCATACTAACAAACTGTGGTGTGTAATGGACAATGTTTGTTCCAGGTTTACAACTACACAACATCACAAAAATGACTAAAATCTTGGAAATAAAACCTACCAGAGACAGAGAGAGACAGAAAGAGAGAGATCATTCCCTAGAGGAGCAAAGGCTGCAGAGCAGTTAGTTAATAATGGCTCTTTTGGTCTATTAAAGAGCCTTGTGGAGGGAAGAAAGCCCAGCTGTTCCTAATCTACACTGAGGCCAGGCCAAGGGAGGAAAAAAGGAAAGGGAAAAAAAGTTGAACTATAACAGAAGGGATAAGAAAGAATTTTTTATATAAGTATTGTTAAATATTGGATCTGTTAAAGACTGTTAAATCTCTCTCTTTTTTTTCTGGCGGACATGAAAAATTCCTGTGTTTAGTAATTGGTCTTGAGTATTTCTCCAAAGGAGGGTTTTGAACTAGGTGAATCCTTTACAAAATTGTTCCTAACTCTCAGTAAATAGCTACAGAACTTGAGGAAAACAGATTGCCCCTAGCCCTCTGCATCTAGATGTGTCCATGCTGTTCTCCCAGTACACTGACTATGAAACCACTAGTCTCATTTCCTGTGACATCACCAAAGCCCACAAACAAGTGTTTACTGAGCAGCTCTGATGAGCCCATACTGATGGATTCTAGAGCTGGAAGATCATTAAGGTATTTATGAGCCATAATCTGGAACTGTTATTATTCCAGTATTTAAACACAAATTGTCATAACTGACCCTGTAAATCAGTCCTAATATATCACCTGCTATTCAATTAAAGGGCATTCTAATTCAACAGTTGTACTGGTAACTGACTGAGCTGGGCTTGGGAAAATAATCTAGTTGGATTAGCTAATGGTGATTTTGAAAATAATGTTTTAAGTTTGTTCTTCTATTAAGTACATAATTTAAGGAGAAAATATGTAAAATGCAGAAAAGTATGAGCAAAATAATATGTGTAGAATGTATTTATATATATATTTTTTTTGTAAGATTTGAGAACCTGTGATGCCACACTCCTCCATTATAGCCTTAGTGGTCTCCCCCCTTTGCTAGAGTTTGGTTGGAAGCCTTAAATGAGAATCAGCAGAGTCTCTACATTTCAAGCTTCAGTTTCTACCAAGATTTTTGTGAAAACAATAAGTGATCTTTCATTTCACAGGGACTAAGTGGAAGGAAAAGAATTCCTGAGACAATGAAATACTTACAGCAACTTCTGCCAGTAGAAGAGAGATAAAAAGATGATAAGTAACCAGATATGAGTTAGAGGGCTGGTATGCATTACAGGTGATATGCCAACAAAAAAAAAAAAAGAAGAAGAAGAAGAAGAAGAAGGAAAAAAAAAAAAAGATTTCTACTCTGAAACTAATTAGCCCAGTTCTCACAATCACCTGGAACTCATTAGAAATACAGACTCTTGAGTCTTCTTCCAGAACTACTGAATCACAAGTAGGAATCAGGCCCAGCAATCTCAACAAGCCTTGGATGGGATTCTAAGAAGCCCTCAAACTTGCAAACTACTAGGCTAGAGGAATAGTGAAGACACAGAATTATGATGGTGAGCACCACGGTATAGAACTATTGAAGGTGCAAAGGTGTGCTTATTATGTATAGGTATGTATAGCTTTATATCATTGAAAACTATAAAGAGGTATTGTAACAAAAGAAAGCTATTTTGTAACTAAATAGGATCTAAGTTCATTGTTTAGATCATGGCCTTCCTAACTGTAACATGTTACTAGATCAAATAAATTCAAAATAATAGATTAATGCAACTGGAAAGGCCTTGGATTTATCAAAATTTCCACACAGATTTTCCACTCCATTGTCACATGATTACCACCAATGTGTCTCTCATGAGCCTCTCACCTCTAACACAGCATGCATGAACTTGCCCTTCATGTATTTTCTTTAGCACAGAACTGGATCTCCCTGCAATCAATTATTGCAGTCTTTACTTCTCAACAAATAGTGTCAATTCTCCTACCTTACAGATTTCAGGGTACACCATCATGAGTTTCTCACTAGATTGTCTGAGCCGAATGCAAAGCAGTCACTGCCTCCCGCCTGCCCTTTGTGCAGCCTCTACTCCCAACAGTCTAAAATGCATGTCCTAGTAGTTTTCTGTTTAGACCTCCTCAGTGGCCCCCTTTCCTTCCCTTCCGGGGAAATGCATCCTCTCAGCTGAGTCTAGGGCCTCTCAGATCTGTTCCTTGCACTTCTTTACAGCTGCTTTGTCCTAGCATCTCCAGTCCTGATGATAACTCCTCCTGCTTAGAATGCTTTTATTTTCTTTAACCATTCTGGCAAGCCTACTTCTTGCCTACTTTTTGCTTTCCTATTGCCTCACCAGGAAACCCTCCTTGCCTTCTGTATTGCATGATAATTATAGTACCCTGAATTTTACCTATGCCAGTTGATTTTTTAAAATATTTTATTTATTCATTTTTCAAGCAGAGAGATACAGAGAGAGAGAGAGAGAGAGAGAGAGAGAGAGAGAGAGAGAGAGAGAGAGAACATCAGAACCACCACCTTGTGGGTCTGGCTTATGTGGGTCCTCGGAATTCAACCAGGTGCCTTAGGCACTGGAGGCAAGTGCCTTAACCGCTGAGCCATCTCTCCAGCCCAAGCCAGTTGATTTCATATAGCATCCCCTGATAGTCTCCCTCCCCCCCCCCATTGTGGATTGTAGGCTCCATAGTGGTTGGGACTGTATGATATTATATCACTTTCTTTAGCAAATTTTCTAGAAAATGACAGATGTACCACAAAGATGGTGAATTAAATAATACTGTAATTGGTATGGTAATTGGAAATAGTTTTAAAGGCTGATAGGTAGAATTTGTGTTTTCTACCCCAGGCTTTTATCCTGCTCATGTTTCCTCTCATCAACACTTGCAGAATGCTTTCTTTTGTGTACCAGGAACTGAGATAGCTGCTGTAATACCCAGATAATCATAGCTATCACATCACTGCCTATCCTGTAGTGGAAGAAATATGATTAAAAAGTATATGTCCAGGAACAGAGGCCATAAAGGAGGATAGAATGCTAAGGAACAACTCAACAGGCAGGGGAGCCAGGTTTGGAGTCTGGGAAGTAACGCTGAGCCAACACTTAGTTTCTAAATTCAAGCGGTGCACCATGCAAAGGGAACAAGAATAAGTGGCTCTTTATGACGTGGAGTCAGTGCTTCTGGAAAGAAAACATGGTGGGTGGGTTTAGAGAGGCTTGTGTTCAGGGTGGGCAGAGCTCTGAATGGATAGAAAGTAGATAAACCAACTAGACATTGTCCCTGGTGAGATAGGAGAACAGTCAGAAATTAGAAAAAGGTTCGTAGCAAGGAGAGTAATAAATGGATTAGAAAAAAAATATTTTGGACAAAGAACAGACTGTCCCTGTTACTGGGTTAGAGTAGAAAAATGCAGAATTGTAACTAACATCTCCTTTTATTTTTTTCACAGCTCCTGGCAAGTGCAAGACAAGGATTTCCCAGAAGAATTTGCAGTAGAAATCTCAATTTCTGTTAAGGGTTGGGAGTTCTACAGGAAGTGGGAAAAGGTGAACTCTTCCCAGAAGTGGATTGTCATTTGTGGGTAAGATTCGTTCCTGATATATTTGGTTTGATGAAAGCACCAAGTCACCTCTAGTATTCAGTGGGCATTTTTGTTTCCTATACTTAAACTTGTTAACCAGAGTCTTCTACAACTAATACAATCTAGGATGCGAGGGCACTATTGAAACTTGCTTCTAGAAAATGTCTTTGGTTGTCAAAGATAGTTCTGATTTCAGGAAGTACAGCTGGATTTTAAGAAAAGCTTCTCAGCTCTTCAAACATCTAACAAACATTCTCTCTCTCTCTCTCTCTCTCTCTCTCTCTCTCTCTCTCTCTCTCTCTAGTGAAAAATAATAGAGTTTGAAGGGAATTAAAGATTATTTTTGTCTCTGGCCTTTTGTTTGGTAAATGAGAAAATTAAAGCAGAGGATGCTGCAAAATGAGTGTTTTGCGATTTCATGGGGCCCACTTGTAGCTATGAACTCTTGCAGTTTATGTGTCACTATCATGGACCTTTAGAAGGCTTTGAGAACATGTTCACATTCAATATGCTGCAAGCTTATTTTACTTTTCTTTCTAGCATTTTTGACAACAACATACATATCTCTCTCTGTGTGTCAAGAGAGAGAGAGCATGATAATATTTTATATGTCTGCATTGTAAAATGAGTTTCATCCATCACCACTCACTACTTCACATATAACGTATCTGTGGGGCATGGGGTGAAGGCACAGATCTGCTTTTTCAGCATATTTACAAGAAACAATACTGAATTATTTACTAGAATTACCAGGATTAATTCATCTTAAAACTGAAAGGTCATTCTGTTGACTAAACCTTCCTCATTATACCAGCAACTAGCAACCACCATTTAGCTATTGGCTTCTCTGAGTTTCATGTGTTTAAGTTCTACATATAAGATCATGCAAAGAGCCCATTTTAGAAACCAAACATGATTTTTTGGTCATAGTTTAGGCTTGCCAGTTCATAATAACGATATAACATATGGGCTTGTATGTTCCTTCACCTGCACTGGGTATTTCCTTGCACATACATTTGTCAGTTTCTGAGATTTCAAATAAATTTATTTCACCTTTAGCACAAATTTGTTTCCTTGGTGTATTCATGAAATTATCATAGTATACATTTTTGCATCATATGTGTTCTTTTTTGGTGTATTGTATGATTTAGTGCATTTCAGTACTTCAAGAATCATATTTCTACATTATTTGTGCTTCATGATAAGATTTAGCACTATTTTCTGCAATAGTGCAATAGAATAATAAATACATATTATTTACTTTTTCTAACTTTATTTACATATATAAAATGCATTTGAGGAAGATTGTCTGGTAAAAATGTACCTTTGAAGGCAATAGAAGTACAGGTTACACTAAGGTCTTGGATGAGCATTAGTGGCATATTCTGTATAGTTAATTATATTTTTGTTCATATATTTCTCCATTAACTGCATTAATCAGCCTTATTATTAGTTTCAGGACTTTATCCACTAAAAATCTAACCAAAGAGTATTATGTTGAAATATTTTTTGAAAATAGGTATAGTCTCTGCTTCCTTCTTTCCTTTTCTTTTTCTTTCGTCTATCTTTTATCTCTCTTGCACTCTCTCCATTCTTTCTCTCCTGTCATTCTTTTGCTAAGAAGAGCTAAAGTAAAAAAAAGCAAAAAACAGAGGCATTGTGTTGAGGGTAAATGAAGAACAGAAGAGAGACAGTCATTCAGAACTGTGTTTATGAATATACAATGTCAGTGTCCTGTGAATCTGTTTTCCATGTGTAAGTTGAGGCGTTGGGACAAGACTGCTACTGGTTGATGTACCCTAATTGTATTTTTTTGCCAGGCACTGTGAGAAACGACATGGCTGGCCGAGAAGAGAGCATGAAGATTACGAGCAGAGTGCTCAGAATTAGTCAGCTGGACGCACTGGAATTAAACAAGGCCCTGGAGCAGCTAGTGTGGTCACAGTTCACTCAGTGCTTTCATGGATTTAAGCCGGGGCTGTTGGCTCGCTGGGAACCAGAAGTGAAAGCATGCTTGTGGCTTTTGCTGTGGAGATTTACCATTTACTCCAAAAATGCCACTGTGGGACAGAGCGTTTTGAATATTCAGTACAAAAACGATTTTTCTCCCAACCCAAGGTACCAACCACCAAGTAAAAGTCAGAAGCTCTGGTATGCTGTCTGTACCATTGGCGGGAAGTGGTTAGAAGAACGGTGCTATGATTTGTTCCGAAGCCGGCATTTAGCATCTTTCGGGAAAGTCAAGCAGTGCATGCATTTTGTGGTTGGGCTTTTAAAATTAGGTGAGTTGGTGAACTTCTTGATTTTCCTGCAAAAGGGAAAGTTTGCAACATTAACAGAACGCCTCCTGGGCATTCACTCTGTATTCTGCAAGCCACAAAATGTGCGTGAAGTTGGCTTTGACTACATGAATAGGGAACTTCTATGGCATGGTTTTGCAGAGTTTCTCATTTTTCTCTTACCACTCATCAATATCCAGAAGCTGAAAGCCAAGCTGTCTTCATGGTGCATCCCTCTCACTGGTGCTCCAAATAGTGATGGTGCCCTGGCCACCAGTGGCAAAGAGTGTGCTCTGTGTGGAGAGTGGCCCAGCATGCCTCACACCATCGGATGTGAGCACATCTTCTGTTATTACTGTGCTAAAAGCAGTTTCTTATTTGACATGTACTTTTCCTGTCCTAAATGTGGCACCGAAGTGCACAGTGTGCAGCCACTGAAATCAGGAATTGAAATGTCAGAAGTGAATGCTCTTTAGAAATGAAATTGCTTCCTCTGAGTAAAAATGTATTTAGGACCAAGTCCGTAAAGTTAGTCATCCTCAGTATAGTGTGTAGGTGTCTTTCATAAGGAATTTGCCATTCAGCCGCTATTCCTTTCTTTTCTGCTCCTTTCCAGGCACAACTAAATTCTAATCACTGGAAACTACACGATTCTAAAGATATTATGAAAATGTTCATGTTATTTTATTTTAAATCAGCCATTTCAATTTTTAATGTCAAGAATAATGTAAAAATGTCACCAGGTGACTACTAAGATTCTGCCTTCACTTTGCTACTTTATAGGAAGAGGATGGGCTCTAAAAATAAAAGGTTTTGAAGACCCTGAGATGAGTGTGCATTTATTTTTAGACCAGACATAATTTCATAATCTAGCCCTGGTAAGGCCCTGTTGTTTTATTCCTCAAGTTCTATAGCCTTAGTTAGAATTTTAAGCTTTTCCCTGAAGTGTTTTCAAGAGGTTCAGCCCATAGCTGTCAGGCACTATAGAAATGACCTCTTACGTTAAGGAAGTAAAAATTGCTTAAGGCAGCTTAGAAGTGAGGTCTGGAGATCTAAGGGACATCTGGTATGAAGAACACTGTTTACAGTCTTTCTATCAGAGCCTATGTTCTCATTGAGCATATTGGTAATTTTATAAAGTCTCAGAGCCCTTTAGCATAATAATATAGCAGTGTACATCCAGATGTATGTATTGTTAAGGCAAATTCCTCCAAATTGAAATATTCCCTCCTGATAGGAGGAGAGAGACTCTGGAAACTCAGAAGGCAAAGTCTGAAAAAGCTGAAACTTAAAAGGTTACAGAACCAAGGTTACAATGACAGTTGTGCAGCAGTTGAAACATGCCCTTCTGCAGGGAGGAGGGATACTCTGGATACTCAGGAGGTTAAGAGTTCCGGTGAAAGGTTGCAAGACCTCTCCCTAACATTATATAAAAGGTAAACAACTGCTTGGGGACACACTCTCCCACCTGCCCTGCTGAGCTGCCTACAGCATTCTTACAATGAGCTCTAGAGACATCACCTATGCTGGGGTGGGTTTTCCCATGATGCAGCTGCCTTTGAGTCATCCATGTAGCCCCTCACCCTCCTCCAGAAGTACCCCAATAAACTTTTGTTCAACAAAAGGGGTTTTAGTGTTACGTTCTTTTTGTCTGGTGCCTCAGCCTTACATGGGGTGAATAGACATATGTTCGCATCTCCCCTGGGGAAATGTTTCCTGTGGCATATAATCCCTTCTTTTCTCTCTATTTTTCTAAATGAACTCTGCTAAATAACAGTAATAAAAAGAAATACTTGGAAATGTTTAAGTTACCTTATTAAAATAATGGCACTTATTTTGAAAACAATCCCAATGTTTTGTGCTTTGACAATAAACCAAAATAGAAAGTAAAATATACAGTGAAAAAAAAGCATTAGGAGTAAAACAGCCATAAATACAGAAAACTTGTTACCTTTGTGAAGCTTACCTACTGTGTGATGGACTGTATCTTGAGCTTAATTTAGGTTCCATTTATCATAAAAACAGCCAAGGAGTTTGTAGTTAGATAAAAGTATTGTATCTTCAAACTATATCTTTAAAAATTAGCCTTTTTCAGTCTAATTTTAAATGTTAATTATAAAAAACTGAAAATTCAGAAAAAATATAGAATTTCTCATTTTTGCACATTTTATCCCAATATTCAGGTACAGTTTATTCAGTCATTTTTTGCATGTGCATTTCTCATTTGTTTGCATGTGTGTGGGGGGGTGCTTATGTTTGTGTGTGTCCATGCGCGTGCAGGCCAGAGGTAAACATGGGGTGGCCTCCTCAGCTGCCCTTCACCTTTTTAAGAACCTAGAGCTGAACCTAGAGCTCACCAATTTGGTTAGATTAGCTAGCCAGTAAGCCCTGCCCAGTGTTGGGATTTTGGATGAACTGCACCATTCCTGACATTTTCACATGAGTACAAGGGTTTGGAACACAGGTCCTCATGATTGAATGCAAGCAGTTTACTAAGCCATCTGTCATAGGTTCCATCTCCCTGCTTATATATAAGTGAAAGCCATAATGAATTTATAACCAGGACACTAGTTTCCATTACATAAAGCCAATTCAGACTGCTCTTGCTACAAAGAAAATAATTTTTTGGTTATCCTAAGTTAAGACCTCAGGTACACACTGCACATCCATTGTGTTTATTAGTGCTCCAGTTATCTTTAAACAGACTGTCTTGGTTCTCACTTTTCTGACAAGCAACATATATCCTGAAGGACATGATCTTGTCTTGAAAGCTCACCTTGCAATTTAGTTCTATATAACCCAAGGCAATATTCTAAACCTCTGTACATCTGACATGTGGATATTATACAGATTATATATTTAGGGTATTGTTTCATTAGCTTTTTTTTATTTTTTATTAAGTAGAAACTTTGTTATTACTGTAACAAAATACTTTAGAAAACAAGGGAACAAAGGTTTTTCTTTTGGCTCACAGTTTCAGAGGGTTCAGTCCATGGTCGTTTGCCTCCATATCTTCTATGTAGTTAGGCAGAACATGGCAGAAAGGTGTGGTGGAACAAATCTGTTCTCAAGGCAGACCAGAGTCAGCTATAGAGAAAATAAGAGCCAAGATCCATCCTTCCAGGGCATGCCTCCAATGACCTGTTTACACCAGCTAGGCCATAATTAGTTCCTGCAAGCTCCAGTAGTGACATTAAGTTATAAATCCATCAAGAGATTGATTCATTTATGTGATTAGAGTCTCATAATCCAACTAGTTCCCAAAAGACCATCATCAGCTGGCAACCAAGGCTTTAACACTTGAGCCTTCAGAAAACATGAATCAAGCCTCAGCAGTTTTATACTTCTTTCCATTGTGGTTGTCAATGTTATTCTGAGTTGCCTTCATTCTCCAACAGAATAATGTCCACCTTAGAAGCTCCAGGCTTATATTCTGCCAGCTCTCTGTTCCCACTGGATTGCCTACTAGTCCAGGAAAAGTTCAGTAGTTCACCACTGCTGATCTGCCATTGTGATTCTATGCACATTCCTAAACCAGTCCTATACCTAGGAGGTTAAGGGAATACTGCTCTCAGTTACTCAAATGTAAATGACCTTTCCTCATGTATACCACATGAACCTCAAAGAGTTCTGAGATTGGCCACAAAGAAAATTGAAATGCTTTTATAAGGGGGATTGTCATAGTCAGCCACACGCCGCTGGGATGAATCTCCAAACCAGGCACGAATTGGGTAGGAAAATACTTATTGAAGGAACAGACCCAGGGGAAGTTAAGGAAAGGTTGACCTCCTTTCACAGAACCAAGCAGAGAGAGAGGCAGAAGCCCACTACCAGCACCTAGCAAGCACACTGTAACACCCTGTGATTCACAAAATGCAGATCTTCAGACCAGGGTTCTGGCTTTTCTTTTGCATATCTATCCTTAGTATTTTACATCCAAATTAGAAAGGGTCAGTCCCCAGGAGGCTAGGCCAAAGTGGCACTTCCTCTAGCCAGAAGCCTGGAGACAATCAATAATTTTAATAAATCCTTAATTCTTTTGGGGGACATTATTCAAACTACCACAGGGATGGATGCTGGGCAGATACAAAAAATAATCTCCATTTGACTCTCCATTTGTCTTCTTTATACCAAATGTCTGATTGTAGGGCCTGGAGAGCTGGCTCAGCGGTTAAGGAACTTGCCTTCAAAGCCTAATGACCCCGGTTTGATTCCTCAGTACCCACATAAAGCCAGATGCAAAAAATGGTGCATATGTCTGGAGTTCATTTGCAGTAGCTGGAGGCCCTGCCATCCCCATTCTGTCTCTCACCTGTCTCTCTTTTTGTCTCCTTGCTTGCAAATAAATATATATATTTTTAATTTTTTTAAAAAAAATTGCATGGAGACTCAGTGTACCAGTGATCTAGTTTGACAAGGACATTGATACAAGTCTTGGAATACAGATAAGAACGAAGTGAAGTCAATAAGATTTTGCTACACTGACAGTCTTATATATTGCTTTTTTGATATACTGAGTAGTGAATTTACTGAGTACATGAGTCACAGTGAAAGCAAACACTTTTCAATACCATAGACATTGTAATTTTTTACATAGACCCTAATAACACTTCATTTATTTATTTAATTTTGGGATTTTTCAAGTTAGGGTCTCACTCTAGCCCAGATTGACCTGGAACTCACTCTGTAACTCACAACAATCCTACCTCTGCATCTCCAATGCTGGGATTAAAGGTGTATGGCATCATGCCTGGCTCCTAATAACACTTTATAAAATAAAGTTTATTTTTAATTTGGAATCTTTGTAAATTGCCTTGCTTGGCTAGCCTTGAACTTCTGGACTCAAGTGATCATCCCATTTCAGCCAACCCAGTATCTGGGGGCAATATATATATATATATATGTGTGTGTGTATGTGTGTGTGTGTGTGTGTGTGTCACCCCTACTAGGTGATAATCTCAGTGGTTGGAAACCATGACCTATCTCTGTCAGAGCCTTTTAGCTCTAGTGTACCAGCTGAGAAAAGTTGTTAGCCGGATGGACAGTGTCGCTAATGGGATTCTGGAAGTTGTTAAGTAGAACACAGTCTGCAGCTGGTTAAGCCCCTTGAAGAAATAGGGTGGTATTTACACATAGCCAGGTACATCCTCCCTTATACTTTAAATCGTCTTATTGCCTACATATGATAGCCAATATGTTGTTAATGCTGTGTATTTACACTGATGCCATATTGTTTTCTGAATAATGATAAGAGAAAAAGGTTGTACAGAAGCAGTGCAGATACAGTTTTGTAATGTCTTCAGTTTGTTGATTTCACAGATGGAAAAACCCATGGACACTGAGGACTGCTTCGTAAATCAGAGAGCCACACCTGTAAAAGGAAAGGCAGAGAACTGGAGTAGACAGAAGACAGGAGAGTGTAGTATGGGCCAATCCAGACAGCAGTTCTGGAGCTAGTGGTGTCTGCTTTCATTTTGCATCAGATACAGGCTGCTCTAAGAATGGAGTGACCAAAAACAGGGCTGTTCCTTCCAGAATCTACCAGCTGGAGATACTCGTCTAACCATGCTACTCAGTGTACAGAATATGTAATGCTATGTTTTAGTAGTTTTCCTTTCTCTTGCTTCTGAGACACTTGACATACTACACACTAATGGCAGGGAATCAAGGGATTTATGGCTAATTTACACACCCATGTGCTTGCTTCATTGCTCTGCCTCATTGTAGACACCCAAGCCTCCTGGCCAAGTTCTATGGCAGCACCTGAGGTTCCTTGCAGCCCCTGTTACCCTGGGCACTGCCAGATTTGTTTTAATTCTGAGCCACTCTTTCTGCTCTCTAGTGGCCCCAGCGCTGAACACTTCAGGAAAACTGGGTTGTTCTTAGCTATATGATACATTCTTCTTTAGCCTCGAGAACCCAACCACCAGCCATGAATGTTTTCCCTTTGTAAAATATAAACATTTACACACTCTAAGCTGCTT
This sequence comes from Zapus hudsonius, assembly GCA_004024765.1. NCBI lineage: Eukaryota > Metazoa > Chordata > Mammalia > Rodentia > Dipodidae > Zapus > Zapus hudsonius. The sequence goes on along the minus strand of PVHP010010096.1, from coordinate 29,921 downwards.
GTTCTCAAATCAGATTCTCTACTTATTATCCAGGAGGCTTCAATGATACATCTGAATTATTAGCAGTACAGTCAAAGCTGACACAGTGAACATCCTCCTCCCTGGCTCCTCTCTTGTCCTCAATGAGTGAGTGTGCTTTGGACATCTTTAACATTCCATTTATTTGCCCATAAAATGTGCATGCAATAATGTCTGCCTCTTAGACTTATAATGAGAATTAAATCATTTTCTCACAAATCACGAGAATCTACAGACATTGTTCTGTACTCAGAATATGTTTGTGAATAAAACAAAAGCCTCATCTCATGAAGTTTACATTCTTGGAGGCAGTGGACACATTGATAAGAGAAGATCAGGTGTTAGAAATACTCTGAAGAAATGAGACAGGTTTAGGAAATAGAATGACATGGATGCTGTGTGGAGCTCATAATCCCAGGGATCTGCCTGAGATGAAATATGGAGGCCAGAAGCACATGGGAGGTGTCTAAGCATAGGAAAACTAGGGTAAGAAAATAGTTGCACAATCTGAAAGTTTGTTATCTGACCAAGGAACAGGGAGAAATCACCATGTAAAGGAAAAAGAGAGGTGGGAAATGAGGGAATCAAGTCCAGGGACCTGGGTGTAAGGTTCTGCAGCACATGGGGATGAATTTGGATGTGTTCCAAGTACCAGGATGTCATGGAAAGATCTAAAGCAAAGAAGTAAGATTGTCAAGTCCACATTCTTTGGGGTCACTCTAGAATAATTTATGGGGAAATATGAGTGAAAACAAGAACACCTTTTGAGAGGCTGTGAAAAACAGTAGTCATGTGAGCTTATTTCTGTATTGTTACAGTTTTAGGAAACCAAGTAGATTTTCAGATTCCATTCACAAAGCCTGCTCCTGGGATACTTCCTGGGGTCCCCATGTAGAAACTACTTTATTATGAATTGAGTTCTAATGAACTTTCACTAGCTGATTAAAAATAGCAGAAAAAGAGAGGAGGAAAACTGGTTTTAAAAAACATTCAATAATGGCCATTTGGTATCAAAGGAAAAGACTTTAAAATTTTTAAAAGGCTATAATCTAGAAGGGGCGTAAGAATTGACAAGCTCTGAGGATTAACTATGAATAGTAATTGTGGTTTCTTGGATCATCAACAAAAGCTACCTGTGTTCTATATAATTTTTTTAAGAAGGCAGGAAAATTTGTATTGCTTTATTTGTTAAAACCTTTAAACTGGGTTAACACATACAGACAAAATGTGATTTATTTGGAACATTTTAACAAAAGTTGTCTTTCATAATACCATTCATAAGAGAAGTATTGCTGGTTTAAGAGATATTTCCAGCAACAAAACAGTTCCAAACTACTGTTTTTATCCATATCAGTTGGCCATATTGTCTACAAAACTGATGGTCTTTGAATCTCTGAAGCTACCATGTAGTGTGTGTGTGTATGCATATATATGTGTGTGTGTGTATATATATATATATATATATATATATATATATATATATATATACTAGTGTGGACTGTACAATTACATTCATGACCCCAAACAAGTGAGCAAGTACTGTGTGTGTGCGTGTGTGCATATGTTTCCTTCAGAATACATAAATCATGAAGCAAGACAAAACTTTCCTTCTTATTTCCAGATAGTCACACACTATTTCATTTCTTGAATTTTCAAGAAAAATCCAATGGTTTTAAACTTAAAAAAATTACAATGCAAATATTATTTTGAACACTGCCTTTCACTGAAGCCAAACTTGTGTTATTATTTTGGCTAATGTCAAGGTTAAACCATCTCACTCCTTAGACCGGGAGATCCAGATGTGTGGCATTCTGCATACCATTCGCTTTCCTTGTCCTTAGCAGTACGATAATTTGTTCTGCTTAACAGGTTTAACTCATGTCTTTTCCAAATCCCAGAGCCAATAAAACATAAATCTATTGAATTAAGTAAACCTGACTTTCAAAATGAGATTGACATGGACATGTTTATTTCCATTGAACTAAAAAATTGATCAGAAGAAAGTGATATGAATTGTGGGTATAGATTTATTGAAAAGATGCTCAGGGTAGCACTATTCACAATAAAAATGTGAAACCACAACTGAAATAAGATGATATAGCTATTTAATGGACTAACTCAATGTTCCATCAATACCGTGGGAAAAGAGTTGTATGCAAAAATATGCATGGCTCATCTTAGTCAAAGTGTTCATAATAAAATACCAAGGTGAAAGAAGTAAGACTCTAAGTGTATTACAACATCAACTATGAGATGCATGGGCATTAATGATAAAGTCCTCTCCATAACTCAATTTTGATATCTTTATATTTTTCTCTATTACCCAAATTTTATACATTAATATGTCATATCTTTAAATTAAACTAAAATAAGATATATCTTAAAAGTTTTCTGGTCAATTATTTTTTGCAGTTCAGTCCAAAGGTAAAGCATCTGCATAACTAGTAAATAAGTCTTTAAAATCCTATTTTTTTGCATGAATATAAAGCCTGCCTTTATAGAAAACCACAACTGTGGAAAAGACTGAATTATTTCATACATACTAAATTACATAGGAGATGTCAAACTCGATATAGAATGCACATTTTTTAAACTAGGGTATGTAGGCAAAACAAGGTCAAAGTTCTCATTCCCAGTACTCTGACAGACTTTACACATAAATACAAGTATTTGTAAAACAAAAAAAAGTGTACCTTGTTTACTGTAAAATAACCAGAACTAATGCACACCATAGAACACTTGAGGTGATCATCATATAATATCAATTGCCTAAACCTGTAAACAGATTAGATGCCCTCAACTAAGAATCAAGAGACAAGGTCTGATCTAGGATTTGAGATTCTTTCTACATGTTGACTCAGGTGCCTACATTTATGAGAGTGTTGTGATTTGTTCCCATATCAGATAGTGCAAACTTGTAGTTCAGCAAAGACTTTATGTGAAGAGTCCCAATTCAGAAACAGCGGAACCTGTGTCTTTCCCTGAGGTATTCAGCATGTTTCTCTGGAAAACACACCTCAAGCACTTGGGAAATCCCACTTCTCCTTACAGCATTCCCTTCTTTTTCAACCCACATCAAATGTAAGAGTACCTTTCCAGCCTAACCCCAAGAAAAATTGCTCAGGCCTGCATCTCCCTGTCCAGTTATTGGTTCTTTCCCACACTGAGCTGTTGATCAGAGACCCCTGAGGTCCCCAAAATAAGACAGACTTCTATCAAAGCTCTTGAATACCTGCCTCTGGCCTAAGGTAAGACCCTATTGCTGAAGAAATCAGAGTGTTGTCAACACCAAGAGATCCTGCTAAATCCAGAATGGTAACCAGACCAGATGGTAGCATGTGTAGCGTTGGAAGGTGTACATGAGCTGCCAGGGGAAATTGCTCAATGATATTTGGAGAAAGCAGAGACCACTGATATACAATGCAGATGGTTATCAAGAGAATGGTGAACACACAGCTATATGGAAGAGTGGGATCCATAGCAAAATCCTATGTGTTCCAAGGGGAAATTTGCACTACCAGAGGGACACAGAGAGGTTACAACCATTAGAATCTTGCCAAAATAGCAGTTTGTCTCACTTAACCTATACTGATCTCACTCTCTGATGGAGATTCTGTTTATATTTTTCAGAAGGCAGTGAGAGAGCCAGAGACAACCCACTTCAACCAACAAAATAGATGAACCACCCCTGGCCTATCACACAGGGTCCAAATGAATCCTATGAGAAAGTGATGAAATAAAAAGGAGACCAATCACCACAGCAAGTCAGATAACCCATGAAAGGTCAATGGAGACAAACACCAACAATACCCAACACAACCTAAAGCAGAAGTCCAGAGACACAAGGTCTCAACAATAAACCAGACTTAAAACTCACCCACCATGACTCAGGAAACTGAACAGAAGAGGGGGCGGAAATAATGTAAGAGCCATGGTGGGGGACAATATCCAGAGACATTGCCTCCCTCTGTAACAACACACAAAGGGGAAGAAAAAAAAAACTGGCTCCCTCTGGTGCAGTTCATAACCCCCTACCCTATGGACAGATCCAGTATGCACATTGAGGAGGGACCCCAGTGGGTAGGGGACAGAGAAGAGGGAAACAGGGACACATTCACAAGATTTGCTAATACAATGTATATTCATAATAAAGATATAAATTTAAATGTATATATATAAAATACATCATAGGAAATTGAAAAATAGAAATGCTACACCAATGGAAAATATGATTAAATGTACTCAAATGCTTGTCTCGATCAAATATAAGGATAAATAAATTTTTGGGGGCAAAGGTCATTCTCTAATATTGTATGCCTTCATTCTTAGTGCCCATTCTCAGAGCTAGTAGAATTCTCTTCAGTTTCTACTGGATGAGTTTTTCAAAAGACAGCATAGACTGTGAGGCTGGGGAAACCAGGCTTGATTTCTCATTTTGTGATAGTACAACCCAGAATTGGCCTGCTCTGGATGCTCTCAAAACATTTAGAGAATCCAAGACTTTGGATTTTGACCACTGAGCCTCTCACAGGTAGCAAATGGTGCAGCTGATGTGGTTGGTGTGTGCTGTAGGAAGCCTTCTGCATGGGTATCTGCAACAGGCCAGCTACCTCAGCTTGTCTTTGTTGTGTGTCTTATGAGGAGCAGTTTCAATTTACAATGTTCTCTGGCATTCTTGCTCTGAGGAAAAACACCTTTGGAATACAAGAGCACAATAAGAGAATTAATAACTTTCTTTGAAAATACATGCAATTTTGAAGCTGTCAGTTTCAGCTATGTCTCTTTAAATACTTTTTCTTCTAGAATTCAACAGTGTAGATGAGTTTTTTTTTAATTCCATTATAAAAGTAATAGCTCTGTTTTGTTGTTTTGTAAGCAGATAATATTCTGCTGGTGACTGTCTTTGCAGTAATGCATTGCCCTGAATTCTGAATTCTATTATTTTACATCCACAACAGCTTAAAGTGTATTTTTTTTTATAAACAGCAAACTTCACCTCATAAAAATTCATTACATAAGGGCATAAACAAGTGCTTTTCCTTCTAGTCATTGGCAGTAAGTGATTCATCAGTTTTCTACAAAAAACCAATTTCATTGCAGATGTTCTGTAATTTCCAATCTCTCTGAATTGTAGAACCATATCACACAATCCCAAAGCCAGGGATGTAAGAACACTTTTGAAGGCCTATACTTAGTCTCTTTAATAGGATTGAATATCATTTGCTGTCTCATCAGTTTTATTTTTTAAAAAATTAAGAAATCAGTCTCCTGTTCATTTCTTCTCTGCATATGTTGATTCCACACATGGATGGATAACTGACTGGGAAATTCAAAACCAACAGAAACCTTGACATCTGAAAATAACAACAATCAGTCCTTTTCTAGGTTTGGAGCAGAAATATTAAGAGAACCAATACTTTGCAAATCTAAATCCTTTCTCTTCAATAATGTTTATCTTCACTCTTTTCACCCCCAGAGTGAAAGAAAAGGGTCGAGGGCCAAGGGAGACTTAAGAAAGGTTCATCATTCAGTTAATAATGGAATCCTGAGAGTTGGCCCTAAACAAATTACCTTCACCCATACTTGAATTTAGTTTTATCCAGTGTTTCAAAGCGAAGAAGCAGAGAATGAATATTTAAGCATAAGACTTGGAGATGTGAGGGCGAAAGAAGCCTATAGACTCAATGATGGTCTAAGGTCACATGAGATAAATGGAAATTTCTCAGAAATGCTGACAAGGAAAGGACCAAATGTTTCCTAAAAGCCTGAGTAAATTAAAAGCCAGTTTAAAAAACAAAACTCTCAATGTTTGAATTGAGTTTTTGACTCAAAAGCATGATTATTAAATGTACTAATATACAGTTATGAGATACAGTAAGGATGAAGTGATAGATTTTCATGCTAATCAATTAATTAGACACTCTGCCAGACCTTTTTCCTTCAGCCTTCCACTGATGCTCTTACCCACATGTTTCCTATCATGAGTTCCCTGAGTGTTGCTCATGCACTCAATCTCAGCAGGGCTCTTCTTATCCAGAGCTTCCAGGTGTCAGTGTCTGTCCATGAGTCTGCCGTAGTGCATGGGACTTATGCCCCAATGGAGAGCAATAGGAAGGCAAAGCATTATTTATGATGGGATCAATTGCAGGGAGCCTGTGGCCACCTTCAGTGGGCTTCCTGCAGCAATAAGCAGCAGGGGCCAGGAAAGGTGGGTACTGTGACCCATTTAAATATGGGGGGTCAGAGGGGAATCAGAACTTCCTCATTCATTTCCCAGTTATTATGTTATGGACTTAATGTCTCAAAAAAAAAAAGCCTCACCTCTGTTAAAGATTCTACATGACCAATTGACTAGAACTTTGTGATTGTGGAGAATGAGACCATTAGAGACCCAGAGCCAATTTACCTTGGTCGATCTTTAAATTCCTTAATAATCATCATTGTTCCTCTCTGTACCTGGTCTTCAATATCCTTGTGACTATCAGGTGACATCTTTTGGAAAGTATTAACAGACCACTAGCTTGAACCAACTTGATATAACTGTTTCCACATTGGAACATATTAGGAAAACATGAAGCTATTTCCAGGTTATGGCCACTCATATTTGGCTCCAAAAATACTGCTTTTGAGATGATATCTCTGTTTTGCATTGACTCCATGCTGGCCATTTTTATGAACTGCCCCTAAATTCTTCTTTAACTAGTTTTTCTTTGAATAAGAGGTCAGAGTTTATCAAAGGAGAAGGTGGTGAGAATAAATCGACAAGGTGCTAGAAAACATCAATATCAATGAATTCCTCCATGGTGGAATCCACAGGTCTGTCTCAGAGAGTGTGGCATTTGATTTCAATCTTTAATATTTTTTAAATTTAAAATTTTATTTAAAATCAGGTTTGAAGGACTAGCGCTGATAAGTAATTCATCAGAAGACATAATGGTAGTTTCATTTTACAAAAGAAAAAGTACATTGAGACCTTGCTACTATAATAAGGAAGTGAAATTTAGGGGGAAAAATCTACATGTTGGAAATTGTATCTATCAGGGAGTGTATTTGTGTGTGTGTTTGTGCCTTGTTTTCTGGCTTTTAGAAATTTACAAAAGCAGCAAAAGAATAATATTAAAAATAAATAAAGCTATATTCTTTCTATCCTTTATGGATTTTTCCTGTTTTCAAGTGTCTGTCCTCTGGTTTTGGATTCCCAACTCCCCACACTCTAATTTCTAATTTAACAGCATTTTACTGTTTTACAATTTTCCCACTTCCTCTCTCTCACTTTGTTCTTAATTAATTGCCTTTTTTACATACTTATTGTCAATAATTAGAAACATTGTATGAGGGAAACTTGTGATGGTATCCCCATTTCCCTCCACCCTGTCCCCAACTTGTAGGGGGGCCCTCCTCAGTGGGCTAGCTGGACCAGTCCATGGGATTGGGGGTTGTCAATTGTATAAGAGGTAGCCAGTTTTTTATTTTTTCTTTGTGTGTTGCTGCTGAGGGGGGTAATGACTCTCTCTATTCCCTACCACTATGGCTCTTACAATCTTTCCACTCACTCTTCTGCTTGGATTTCTGAGTCATGTTGGGTGAGTTTTAAGTCTGCTTTACTGCTGAGTAAGAGTAAGAGTCTCTGGATTTCTTAAGAGTCTCTGGATTTCTGATTTGGATCATGTTGGGTATCCCCAGTCTCCATTATCCTCTCACGGGTTATCTGATTTGCTGTGGAAGTAGGTCTCTTGCTCATCTTGCCTCTTTCTCAAAGGTTTTACTTGGGCTCTATATTATAAGTTAGGGGTGGCTCATCTCCTGCCTGAGTGACAGGGATCATCTCAGGTCCTATTGGTGGAATTGGGTTGTCCATGGTTCTCTTTGCCTTCTGAAACGTACAAACAGAATCTTCAACGGAGTGTGAGAAAAGCATAGGTTAAATGAGACAAACATTGTTAATTTGGCCAGATTCTAATGAGTGTAGCCTCTTTGTAGATCTCTGGTTAGTGGGGGTTTCCGCTTGGAGACCAGGTTCTTGGTCCTCATATGGGATTGCCATGGATCCCAGTTCCAGTTAAGAGTTACCTGCCTCTGAACAAGCCATTGATTACCCACCTAGGTTTAGTACCACTATTGCACAGATGAGCACTTCTTGGCTTGCTGGGCTCTACCACATAGCAGTGTCTTCAGCATTCCTTTAGCATCATTCAGTGTTGTATACCAGAGACCTCTGCTTTCTCAGAAAATGATTGACTAATTTCCCCTGGCAGCTCATGTAATGCCTACACATGCTACTGTCTGGGGGCTGGTTACCATTTTGGATCAAGCAGGGTCTCTCAATGTTGTGTGACAGCACTCTGTGGTTTCTTTAGGAACAGGGACTTTGGACTGATGTGGGTAATCAAGAGCCTTGACAAAAGTCCATGTTGTTTGGGGACCTTGTGCTAGGTAAGCAAGAAGGATACAAGGATATGTATAAAAAAGTACATATTTACTTCCCTTGAGAAGCTCAAAGTGTTTCTAAAAACTCGTTATCAATCTGGGAAATAGAATCCAGTCAGACCAGGGTTTTATATAAGAGTAGGGTTAAGCCAACTTTATCACAACACAAGGCATCATTGGGTAGAGAAAACATAGACTGGCTGGTGTTACCAAGTAGATAGCTTTCCCAAGTTGCACCAGAAGTCTATGGGCAGGAATACTCAAGTAAGCTCCAGAAAGGGAAAGACAGCAAACAAATTTTGGATGAAACAGCCACCAAATGATGAGATCTACCCAGTGACTGGTACTTTAATAAAACATTCACACTATAGGCAACTAAATGAGTTGCCCAATACACAGCAGATATATGAAGTAAGGTATTTCTTTTTCAAAATCTACTGTCTTTTATAATTATAAACTACATTGTAATTTTGTCCCACAAATTCTCCCAGAAATATTCATAGCTGACTTTTCCATACCCTCTGAGTTTTACTGATGTCAACAAAAAAATCAGAAATGTTAAAAAAAAAAACAACTCTCCTTGGGTGGATATACTCCTTGGAAGTGAGGTCATATTAGGGCAAAACTGCCTAGAATGTCCTGGGTAGGTATATTTTATTTGATTGGGGGAAAATATATCTATTTTAGGATACCTGCATATCTCAAAAGACTCTCTAAAGACTTGAGAGTACAAATTTCCATTTAATTATATATATATATATATATATGTATATATATATATGTATATATATATATATATATATACATATATTTGTATGTCATAGACATACAAAAATAATGCTTGTCCAAATATCTGGGCATCTAATGGCCTAGCCAAGTTGGTACATAAAACATCTCATCAGGACTATCAGTAGATGGTAGAATGGATATTCTCAGGAAAACCCTGTTGGATATAGCCATATGCTCCAATACTCAGAGACCCAAGAAACAAAACGTGACCACCGTGGAGAAGAGTGTTTCTTCTCTTAGTGACTGTGGCAAGGTTCTGATGTAGTGAGTATTACAGGATTACCATCTTGATATTTAAATATTTGGAGCTGTTGAAACTGTTAATCGAGAACCATTCTGGAGTGGTAATATCATGCAACAATAGATAGCTATTACAACAATCCCTTATAATACTGAACCTGATTCTAAACTATACTCCTATCAAGAGAAAATGAGCTTTTCAAAGTTTGCACCTGTGATGCATGATATTGATTGTTTACTTGTCAGGACCTAGAATCACCAAGAATCTAGCCTCTGGATATGTGAGTGAGAGATGATCTTGGTTAGGTTAGTCGAGATGGGAGGACCCATTTGGGGCTCCAGTCTTGGACTGTATGAAAAGGAGAAGGCTGTCTAAGCATTGGAATCCATTGCTTCCTACTTCCTGACATCTTGTGAGGCTATGCCTTCTCTGCCATGATGGGCTATAACTGAGCTTTATGGAATCATATGCTGAAATACATCTTTTATCCCTTAAACTGATTTATTTGGGTATTTTTTGTCAATAATGACAAAATAACTGATATATACCTGAAGAGCAGATATTATCTTGATGTTTTCTTCTGCTTGTGGATATAGAATACTTCCAACAAAGTAATAAAGGTACTTAAATTTAATAGTACATTTCTAGCTATTTCATAAATGCTACTTGAATTGAAATACTATTTTATTGCTGAGCTTGTTAGATGCAGCCAAAAGCAATGATTTAAGGTGTTAGAGGGAGGCATGATTTTTGTTGTTACTGCTATTGTTTTCTTATAATAGGTGTTAGTCACATGGTAGACACAGCACAATAAATGAATGGATTTCCCTTTAATTAAATGAGGGTTCATCCTTTGAAGACTAAGACATTTGAGTTTCATTGAGTTCAAAGATTCTATATCACTAGACCATCCAATGTTTATATTTCTCTATTTCTTACAATTCTGATTCAGTTGCTATTATTTAAAATAATTATTTTTATGCATAATTGATCAATCCAAAGTTCTACTTTTCTAAAATTATTAACTCTTAGGTATTCTAATGTTTTGGAACCTGTTTCTGCTCTTCAATGAAGGCTGAGTGGAAAAGTAGAAAGTGTTCCAAGAAACTTAGTAAACCTCTGAACCAGGAAACAGGAGCTTGGTCCTCTAGACTTTCCATTTATCTATTGAAAAGACCCAACAGCATTAAGCCTGCACTAACCTGGCTGACTCAGGTCTCTTGGACCTCTTAGTATTTTTTTTATCCATTCTTATTCAATGTACCCCACAACAAAAGTATTTGAAAACAGTTGATTTCTATCAACTTACATTATAAAAAAACAGATTATTTTCTGAAATTTGTTACCAACTTAGAATCAAATGAAAATAAGAAAATCGATAATTATTTCAGTTTATACTTACATATTTATTTTTTAATTCTCAGTCAGTTTAAGAGTTCTGCTTTCAACTAACAGCAGTGTCAAAGATGGATATACATGCAATGAAGGTAATTAAGTGCAGCAACACAAAACACGCCTTATCAAGCCAACTGCATTTGATAATCTGATATTACATCCATAGCTCTTCATACAGTCTATCTATTCAAGTAGGATTTCAAAGCTAAAACTAATTTTATTAATGTAGTAAAGCCAAGGTCAACTGTAGCAAATATTGGACAGGTACACATATATTAAGAGTTAAGGCTTTTAAGTTTTTCCTAATGTTTTTTAAGACAATGATTCATTTAGATGAACCAAGAAAATATTTGTCTCTTCCACCCCAATGATAGTTCTTCTCTATGGAGTTAATTGCCATCACAACTTATTTGGCAATTAGTCACCAAGTCATAGACTTGAAAGAATTTTTCAAGGAATTAAATTTATAACATCATACCAATTTCAAACTCCACTTTACTACACATCTAGTAACCAAACTCAGGGTCCCACCACCAAAATCACTTATACTTTTGAGCAATTTTATTTCCCTAAATTATTTAATTGCCCTGTTAAAATACTTGTCTGCTGGTCAGAACCCTCTCCTGGAAAGCAATCAGAAAAGCCTAATTTCTTTCCACCAGAGAATGTTTTCTATATGTGAATTAAAACAAAACAAGCTTTCTTCTTTACAAGTCAAACACATTCAGGGTGGTCTTATGTCCCTTAACCACCAACACCCACAGCTCTGAGATGTGCAACAAGAAACTGCCTCCAGGAATTGAATGGGGCAAATTCTGCGCACTAAGTCCTGTGCCCCTTCATTCTATATCCCAGTGAGATGGACTATGCTTACAATTATAAGGAAGCTATCTCATCAGGTCCATCTGTCACACTTTACACTCAATGCTTTTGAGATTTGGTTTGTTTTGACAAGTTCCTTCTTATTGACACCTTGTTACCATGTAGGGTAGAGTATGCAGGATTTCATATCTCCATCCTGTGGTCCCTTCCTAAATTATTCTATTGCTATCACCATGCCAACATAACTAACTTGGTAAAGACTCGTTCTTTTTATCCTAGCTTTTTTTTTATAAATATGATATACTAATATGCAATAAATTTTACTTCATCACCATTTTCACCATGAAATGATTTTACTCTTTAGTAGCTCTTATCTAATTATTTCATCAAAGGTGATCTTTGGACTGCTTCCCAAAGACCAGTACAGATTAGAGTTTGCTTCAAAATGTGACTCAAAAGATTAAAAACCCTAATTCTCACTCTCCCCAAATCCATTCCTTCACTATATTATTTTTATTATATCATCATGTATTCCATCTCAATGAATGTAGTATGGTATATCTGATATCCTTTTGTCTCTTATGTTTGTATTTAATTCCGTTTGTCTGAGTCTCGTTAATTCTCCATTTGTCATCCTTTGCACAGCATTTCTACCCAGCCCTCTCCAATTTTCCTTTCCTGCTCTAGTTGAGATTCTACCTCTGACTTACTTGCTCCAGTGAAAACTAATCCTGTGTCTTCCGAAAGACTATTTTCAGGTTTTCCATTTCATTGACGGAAAATCATCTAGTGTGCTTGCCACCACATTCAAGTGTCTTCCCTCCCTTGCTCTTCACAGTAGTAACATCGCAGACTTCCATGGTCTTGCTCCTCAGATGGTTTCCCCTCTTTCTGTTCTTCACTAATGTGATCTGCCACCATGTCTGTGGTAACCAATCATCTCTGCTTCCTGTTCAGGTTAATTATCAGTACTTCAAATTATAGTCACTCTTCATACTCAAGATAGAATTGTAACTTAAATCAATTTATTGTGGATAGACATATTTGGTCTAAGTCTCAACAGCCGGTTGCTTCAGCAACAATTTACCTAAAAATAAACAAATAATCCAAGTAGTCTTTCCTACAGAGAGCTAGAGAGTTTGAGTTAGTTCCTAACTATCTCTGTTTTTTCTCAGAAGATTAAAACTACAGGGAGGTAAACCATGGGGGCAGAGTTGATAGGGTGTGGGCCACACACCCATAGTCATTATAAAGTTAAAAGTCTTTGTGCTTTGTATATAGTGATCCCTAATGTTTATGCTGCATTAATAGTATTTGCCTCATTAGGAAAAAGTCAAATTTCTAGATTAGGTTCTTATTCACACCAATCAGTAAGGAGACTGGATTTGAGCTACCCAGTTAAACAATGGAATCAGCTCATTCTTACTACTTTGAACCACCGTTCCAAAATTATTGCAAGTCTAAGTCAATGTATTTGTTTAGTGAGAAGCATCCTATTACTGTACCTGAACTTCTATTCTTTAGAAAGTTGTTTTTCAAACTATATATCAGGACCCAATATTGTTAATTAAATCATTTTAGTAGATGGTCACCAGCATTTTTTTGAAAACCAAAGCAAAAATATAACGAGGATGAGGCAAAGGAGAATAAGAGGATTGTGCTGTAGGCAGAATAAACAAACTTACACTTGATCTCTGAATTGCTTCAATGCAGCAAAAATGGCCTTCTCACTTGTAAGAAGCTAATGCAGGTTAGATGAGTCTCTGCTCCACATTCATCATCTGAAGTCTCCATGTCAGGGGCCATCAGCTGCAGTGTGGAACGCCTTAGGATGATATAGGGGGTGTGTGAGGTCCTGGCCTAGAAGTGACTTGGGTACCTTCTACCCATTTCAGATGGACTGGCATATGGTTGCAAGGACCAAATCTAACTCTCAGGCAGGAGCACAATGCACTCAGTCTTCTTGTACACCCAAGTGAGAAAATAGGAATAAAATTTGTACTCTTTCTGGAATAGCTATCAAAAGTTTTATTCTATTTTTTTCTTTAAACTATGTGTTTGATCATCATAGGTATCAATATCTGAGTTTTACTGCCAAGTCCATTATCAACATCTACTTGTGACTCGGCCCCTAGGAAAAGCAAAGAGGCAGGAAGTGGCAATCTTCATGTAATCCTTTCCTATCCCATCATATCTGCAGTCATATGTTACCATTGATCTGTCAGAAAGCACAAGACAGCCACAGTTAAGAACTGTCTTTTGACCCCCCCCCCTAAGAACTCAACAAAAAAGCAGCCTTAATACTCACCCACCATGACTCAGGGAACTGAGCAGAAGAGGGGGCAGAAAGACTGCAAGAGACATGGTGGGGGAGAACCGCCAGAGATATTGCCCCCCTCAGTAACAACATACAAAGGGGGTGGAACCGGGTTGACCCCTAAGCTCTCCATAACCCCCTACCCCATGGACTGATCCAGACTGTCCATGGAGAAGGATATCCAGCTGATTGGGGAAAGGGAAAAGGGATTTGAGGAAATGGGGATACCAACTCATTATTGGCCCATTTAATGTATTTAAATAGGGACAATAAAGGGAAAAAAACTTGTCTTTTGCTTTAGAATCTGATAATAAGTAAAGTTCCCCCATCTGTGAAAAAAAAAGTTTCTTAGTGAAGAATTTTAATTCTGGGGAAATTTTTCTGGTGGACTGCATGCTGGAGCTTCTGCTTCCTTTTGTTCTATCTCTACTGTTGAGGGAGAAATCCCCTGATTCTGGGAATTTCTTGGTTAAGTATGATTGGCTTGCAAACTGAGAAACGACATGGTTGACTGGGGACAGGTTGGGGCTCTGAGACTCCCCACTCTGGGAGTTCAGCCAGAAACAATGATGCTGGGGAGGTGCAGTCGCAGCTGGATGCTTCTAGTGCTGGTCTGCCATCAGCTTGCCAACTCAACTTGTCCTTCCCCAATTCAATAGCATTATTTAACAGATCTCCTGGTCACTACAAAATTTTCAATAGACAGTCAATTGCCTTCAATTAGGACACCAATATCATAGGTAGGGACAGCCTCAACATACCTAAATTCCCCAAATTCAGGCCTCAGTTGAATTTCTCACTCTCAGGGGATCATATCCAGGTCAATGCATGCTTTCTTGCTTGTCTGATATTTCTACCCTTTCTGTATCTCTGGATCCTATTTAATAAAGACTAATGTACATAATTCCTCTAGCAGCATATGATTGTCTTGCAGGGTCCACACAGCAATGTTTTCCCACCCACTGGGCAAGAATTCACTCTGACATAGCTTATGGATGGCAGAGCAGCCACTGCCCCTCCTGTTTCACTAGGGCTTGAATATTGTACCCCACAAAAATTCATGTGTGGTCACATTCATAACTTGGACACCAACTGGGATTCCAATCTTCTTTTTTTTAATTTCTTTGTTATCCATAATTAGATACACTTAATGAGCGAATAATGTGTTGATGTCCCAAATTCCCCGATTTCCCTCTGCCCTGTCGCCAATCAGCTGGGTATCCTCCTCCGTGGGCAGTCTGGATCAGTCCATGGGGCAGGGGTTACGAAGAGCCTAGGAGTCAACCCAGTTCCACCCCCCTTTGTATGTTGTTGCTGAGGTGAGCAATGTCACCGGATATTCTCCTCCACCATGGCTCTTACAATCTTTCCTCCCCCTCTTCCACTCAGTTCCCTGAGTCATGGTGGGTGAGTATTAAGGCTGATTTATTGTTGAGGTCTTAGGGGCCTCTGTACTTCTGCTTTAGTTTGTGTTGAAGATCATTGGTGTCTGTCTCACTCTAATCTTTGAGAGGTGATTTGATCACATGGGCTCTTAATCTATTAATCCAGTCATAATTTGGCAGCATTATTTGGGAATAGATAGGAACTAGGACTTGAGGCTGGCTGGAAGAAGTAGATCACTGGGGACAAGACTGAAGAGCCCGTTCTCTTCCTCACCTGTTTCTATGTATCCATTTCTCTGCTTGCTGGTCACTGTAAAGTGAATAAACTTTTATATCACAAATGCCTCCTGTGATTATGCATTGCTTCAGCAAAGGACCATAACAATGGTGCCAGCCCACCACACAGTGAAACCTCTCAAATAGAGAGCCAGCATAAATCTTTTCTGCTTTGAGTTTTGTTTTTTTTTTTTTTTTTCCTTTAGGCATTTTTCAAGGAATTTCTTAAAACAAAACAAAACAAACAAGTAAAAACCTAACTTGATCTCTCTGTGAGGCTTTTGCATCTATGATCTCTGAGTCTTTAAAGTCTCTGTCTCCATGGACTGAATTGTATTATTCCTGATTTATGTGCTGAGGCAAAATGTCCAATGTGACTGTATTTGGATATGAGGACGTTAGAAGAGAATCAGGGCTAAATGAGCTTAAGGGTGAAGCCCTAATCTGATAGCATTGGAGGCCTTATAAGCATATAAGTACATGCCATAAAGGAAAAAAGGCCATGTGAGAAAAATTATCATTTGCAGCCAGAAAGACTCTTCCCCAGAACTCACCCAACCACCTGATAGACTTCCAGTCTCCAGAAATAAATCATGTTATTTGTGAAACAAGTCCACAACATTTGGTCATGGCAATAAAGTAGGCTAAGACATATGTCTATCTGTGCTACCAATCCACACATGTAAATGCTAAATATCTCCTTCATCATACAGGTTCCTACTACCTACCCCAGCATATGTCACCATCAGTCCTCACTACTACTATATACATCTAGTCATATACTCTCTTAGTTATTTTACTTGTTGCTGTGACATAACACCTACTAAAAAAGCAACTTAAAGGAGGAAGGGTTTTTGTTGTTTGTTTTTTTAGCTTTTGGTTGGAGGGAATGTAGTCTATCAAAAATGTGAAAGTGTGGTGGCAGAAACATGAAGCAACTGGTTCTATTCAATCCAGAGTCTAATGGCAGAGTGGTGAATGCCAGGGCTCATTTTTATACATTCCAGGACCCCAGCCCATGACATATGTTGCCCAAATTTAGGTTGAGACTTTCAATCTTAATTAGCTAAATCTAGAAACTCCCCCATAGACATGTCCAGAGATTTGTCTCTCTATCGTCTAAATCCTATTAAATTGAGGGTATTAACTATCACATATACTAAGAAAATTCCAAGAGAAAATGGGAAATGTATAATTATTCATATATATATATATATAAATACTATGTTCACAGTGGTATCAATGTATTTCAATGAATACAATTAGAGTGATCCATTTTCCTTCTCAGGCACAGCTGATTCTATAAGGCACGGTGCCATTCTGAGGTAAAAGCAATCCCTGTAGCAGAAGTTTAAATATGTCATTTTAGAACAAGTGTCATTTAAATTTGATTCCTGATCCTAATGCATCTGGCTTTGAAATGTCTATGAGTCAGTTTTAGATGAAGGCAACCCACAGCCAAGCCAGAAGGTTCTTAAAAAGTATACTAAAAATAGTACTAGCGATGTCTTATGCTTCTGCTTTAAAACAAATCTTTTTCCTGATGACCTATATTTTTTTTTTGTGTGTGTGTTACTTATTTTACTTAATAAATGATTGCCATGTTTTTGCTCAACCATATTCGAACATAGGGTTTTAAATAAATGAATAGCCTGTTGTTAAATTATGGAAGCTAGACAGTATAAATTAAGGTCATAAATAAAGTTAAACTTTTCTCTGTGCTGGCTTAAAAGGTTTTTGTCGTTGTTTTCCCACACTATGAGATCAGGGATTTGGTGGAGATATAGGCCAAATTTCGGAATGTGCCAAACTGTCCTACAAGATATATTCACTGTTTGGATGTACCAAAAGGAAAACTTTAAATCGTCAGATAAGCTCTTACTACACAATAATCATACATGGGGTCAGCCTGGTTCCATTGATTCTTGTGTTTAAAAGAATGAATACAAAGGTACTGCTGTTGTTATTGACTTCTGTTTAAGTTTTATAAGGGTCGTTAGTCCCAGGCCAATTGCCCCTTAATTGTTCAGCAAGGTCTTAGGGAGCTTTCTATTCAACTTGTGTGTTCCTGTGGAATACAACCTAATTGCAAATATTGGCTAACCATGAATCATGCAATTCTCATTCCATGGAAAGCCACATGTAAACTTCCCCCACTAGGAAGACATTCATCCCAATTACCTGATATTCTAGAGTATTCACACTGCTGCTTTAGTTCAGTCATTCAATATATATCTTTTGCATGTCTTCCAGATGTCTGTGAAGTGTAGAAGGAGACAAACAAGGTGAGGACCCACAGTTTCCACCTTTAGTCAGCATTACAGATGTTTGGTTTATCAGGAATTGTTGTATTTTAATTGCTACAACAACTGCCCTGTACTGTGGGTGTCATCAATTACATTTTATAGTTGGGAACAATCCCAAGTATAAACTTATAGAGTATAAACTCACAAAGCTTAAGTTCAAAGTTCCTGAGCCAGCAGGTGACAAAACTTGCATTCACTGCACAGGTAGCTGTATCTAGTTCCAAAGTCTGTAGCACTTTTATTATTTTCTTCCACATTCCTCTATTTGTTTAAAGATACAAAAGCTTACTAAATTAATTTTCTTTCAAAATTTTCTTCAACCAGATGTGATGGCACAGAGCTATAATCCCTGGACTCTGGAGGCTGAGGCAGGAGGATTTTGAGTTTGAAGCCAGTCTGGAATACACAACACAACCTTGTCTGAAAATGAGTGTAGCCATGAAGCAGTTCTGAAAGAGAGCCAAAAGGGACTAGGTCATCCTAAAACTTCAGGAGTGATTTTTAACACTCCAGGAAGAAGTGAGTCAATATGGAAGAATGTAAATCAAAAAGATACGTGTAAAAGGAAAAACACCATCACTTTTATGTAAATTGAAAGATCTGCTTTTGCCAAGAGAAATTCTTGGAAAGATCTCTCTTGCACATCGGCCAAGTGCAGGCAAGTTCCCGGGCGCTTTCATGCCTCTGTCAAGAACAATTGCAGTAGAGCAGCAGGCTTGTAGAGGAGAATAGGAAGGAGATGGAGAGAACTCATCTTTGCTCTGAAATCACAGAACAGAGAGGCAGGTGGTTTGACTTGTTTTTTTTTTTTTTTTTTTTTTAATTCCCCTCTCAATTTCCTTCAGCAGTATTTAAGACTAATATTGGGCTATGATTGTGATTTCTAGCAGATTTCTAGATTGAAACAGCAAGCTAGAATCCATTTTTATTTTTCACTAGGTATCAGCTCAATTTTTGTTCTTTCCAAACTAATTGTGTGTGTGTGTGTGTGTGTGTGTGTGTGTGTGTGTGTGTGTGTGTGTGAGAGAGAGAGAGAGAGAGAGAGAGAGATGGATGCTTGCATTCCAAGACACACTTGTGAAGATCTGAGGATAACTTGGTGATTAGACAGGGTCTCTCTTGTTTTGACTCTGAGAATGACAGTTGTGGTAGTTTTGAATAAATGTCCCCCAATAGAACTTATTACAATTGTGTTTATTAAACTGTTAATTGTCTCCAGGCTTCTGGCTGGAGGAAGTGTCACTTTGGCCTGGCCTCCTTTCTAAATTGGATGCAAAATAATAGTGATACATATGTAAAACAGCAGCCTGAACCCCAGGTCTGGCAGTTCTGCATTTTGTGAATTACAGTGTCACAGTGTGCTTGCTTGAGGTGCTGGTAGTGGGTTTCTCTCTCTGCTTGCTTAACTTCCCCTGGGTCTGTTACTTCAATAAATACTTTCCTCCCCAAAATTGTGCTTGGTTTGGAGGTTCATCCCAGCAGCGTGTGGCTGACTACGACACCAGTCTAGTTTGGGCATGTGCTTTGGAATGCTCCTGATTCCAATTCCTATTGCTGTCAGCATGTTGGATTAGAGACATGCATGTCCCCTTGCATCTAGTTTTCCATGAATGCTGGGATCAGACTCTAGTGAGGGGACTTGCAGAACAATTTCCTTTAACCACTTGGTTACATCTCTAACTCCACAAACCATTTTGTTTACTTACCAAAAATAATGTGTTTGCATGTTTATTTACATAAGAATACAGTTTTAATTCATGAAAACATTGTCAGACCTAACTGTTAAACAGTTGCCTCACATTTCACATGTTGAAACTTGTACCTTATGTAATTTTAGGAAAGTGTGTGAGACCCTCAAAAATAAATCACTGCAGTTTTTAGAAAGCCAAGAAGCCTTTATCAGTACCATGAAAATATTTTCAATGTTTTCTCTAAAGTTTCTTTTTATTAAATTACTTGAATGTCTCAGTTTATTCTCACAACGGTCCCCATATTATGCTTTCCTTGCTGCTATAACAAATTACCACAAACATTGTGGTCTAAAGCCGCATAAATCTATCTCAAAGTTCTGTAGGTCAACAGTTCAGCATGGGTTTCACCAGGCTGGAAACCATATTGCCAGGCTGAATTCTTCTCAGAAGTTCTGGGAAGACTCAGTTTTCCCCACATGCTGCTATGGCAAGTATTCCTTTTCATACACTGGTAGAACTATGATATTTTTGTTCTTTGCATTCTGTCAGCTTCTCTCTGATCTTTACACATTTTCCCTAAATCCTAGAAACCTGGGAAGAAAGCATCAGCTACTTCACACATTGCCAGCTAGGAAGAGTTCTCCACTTTTAAAGCCTCATGAGATTAGAACTCATGGAGATAACCCAGAGCTCAATCTTAATTTCCTCAAGCAAAACTCTTTAAACTTCATCATCTCTGCCATGGCACTTTGCTTTATAAGGTAATTATTCGCAGGACTTGGGGATAGGTATTGCTCTTCCTCTACCTGAAGAGAACCCTGATTCCCTTCAGAGAATCAGCCTTTCTAGTGATTGTCACAAACTAAGGTGAATGAGTGTCCTGTAGATGTTGCCTTCTCATTGCTGGGACAAAACACTCAGCCAAAAGCAGCTCATGAGAGGAAAGGCTTTATTCCATCTTATAGTCACAAAAGGAAGTTTCATCATGGCAGGTATAAGCATGGCAGGTAAGAATCTGGGCATCACATCTTGTCTCCTAGCTGGGAGGGCTCTGAACACCCAGTATGTTGGACTAATAAACCTCAAAGTTCATTACAAGTTAATACCTCCTGTAGCAAATCACCATCTCTCAAAAGCTCTAGGGCTGGAGAGATGGCTCAGCGGTTAAGACACTTGCCTCCAGTGCCTTAGGCCCTGGGTTCAATTACCCAGGACCCATATAAACCAGGCCCACAAGGTGGTGGCCCTGGTGTGCGCTCTCTCTCTCTCTCTCTCTCTCTCTCTCTCTCTCTCTCTCTCTGCTTGAAAATGAATAAATAAAATAGTTTTTAAAAATATAAATAAATAAATAAAAGCTCTAACAGCTGGGGAGACTTAATCACTAAAATATTAGTCTATGGGGGTCATTTCATATTCATCTGTAATAGAGCCATGTTTGGGCAATTACTGGAATTCTTTAATTTTGCATTATTAGATTCTAAACGCTACTGTCTTACTATTGCTATTATTATATTATTAGCTCTGAGTATCTTACACTATCACCACAAGTTTGCTTTAATCCAAACTCTCTCTAGGCTAATCAGCTAATCATGGCCTGTATCAAAAAATTGTATGCCAGATTAATGTATTATTTCATTGATCATATGACTTTCAAGTAAGCCTGTGTCAAATGCTCTTATTAATTAATGTTGAATTTTTAGAGAAACATTTTGTTGTTCCTGATCTCTCCCAAGTTTACAACAAACTATTCTCTCTCTCTCTCTCTGGTTCCCAGGTAGACAATTCTGAGTGACAGAACTGAGTGACAAGATCTCTGAGTGACATCTATGCTGAGTTCTTATGTCTGAAAAAAAATGAACCAAATACAATTGTTAAATAGACTGGCTCTCACTCAGCCTCCACAGAGATTGCTTCATGTCTAAATGAAATTTGTTAACGTTTCATGGTGAGTAATAAAAATCAGATTGTAAAGAAATAATGATTAGAAAGCATAATAAAAGGGTACAACAGAAACACGCTTCCATATTTCTAAAGATTATGTTATAAAAGAAGACAACAAACTTAAATATAGTCAGAAGCAAACAAAGCATGCCTCCATAACAATCTGAAGGTTGATGTAGTTTGAATAAAGAGTGTTCCCTTGATGCCAGCTTATGGCAATGCTTTGGGAGGTGGTGGAGACTTTCAGAGGTGTGGCATCTGACAAGTTGGAGGAAGTGGTCTGTGTGTGGGGAGGGGGGTGCTTTTTAAGGACATATGTCATCCCAGGTCCCTTTCTGCTCTGTTTATCTATGTCTTGTTTGCCACAAGGGGAGCTGCTTTGCCTCACCATATGCTCCCCGCCATGATGTTCAGTTGGCACCAGCCAACTACAAGCTGAAGCCATGAGCCAATATAAATCTTTCCTGCTCTAAGTTGCTTATGTTGTATATTTTGTAACAGGAATGAATGTCTGCTTAACACAACAGGTTCGAATTTAAATCTTTTAGGCTTCTTGTATTTCTACACCAGAATATAATATAAAGAGTGACCTACCCCTAGCTTATCCTGTTATAGTTTACAGTTCACTTCCTCTTTCTATGACCATGTCATATGCAGACATGTGACTCCTGTGTCTTAGAAGAGGGTTGTATCCATTCTTTGCAGACAGTTCTTGTTGAGCATCTCTTGGGTCTATGAGCAGCATATTGGAGAGTGGACTCAAGGAAGAAGCCTGCATCTTCCTGGAGGTGCAGTTGAGACCTTTATGTCAGGGTCCCAGAGGCCTAGAATTCACCTTCAAGTATGTAGAGAATTACATGACACTTTCCTAATGTCTGGATTCTTCACCCCGGTGAGACACACCTATAACCTCCAGCAATAGTATAGAATCTGGGGCACGGATTTTGTGCCATGGTCTAAGAGTAGGACTTTAAAGAATCACTACTTATCAAAGATCTCCATAGGAACATAAGACTCATTTTTTTCTAATTATTGTTTTCAAATGTAAATTCATCCCATCATGATTATTTTTCTTAAGGTCCCCCTTCTATGGTTTGTTATATATTCTGACAACATAACCACATAGGACAGACAGACCCGCCATTTCAGTCTTATCTCTTTGCTCTTCTCATTAGATAAATGGTGACCAATATTAGGGCTTTTTCCTTTGAAAGCTATCCA
Source organism: Zapus hudsonius (assembly GCA_004024765.1). Taxonomy (NCBI): domain Eukaryota; kingdom Metazoa; phylum Chordata; class Mammalia; order Rodentia; family Dipodidae; genus Zapus; species Zapus hudsonius. The sequence continues at coordinate 7,092 of PVHP010010096.1, read as the reverse complement.
CACTACTTTCCTTTTCAGTACAACATTCACTGCCCTAGCTCGAGACATACATCCTCTCTCCTGCAGGGGCTTCTTAACTACTCCTCCCCCCCCTCCAACTCTTGCCTCTTGTGGTATTTTGAATGGTTGTCCTGCAATAGATTTAGGAGTTTTGTTAAATCTTGTAACTTGAAGGAGGTGTCACCTTGGGCAGATCCTAAGGTCCATCTCTAAGCAGTTACGGGGGGCAGATCTTGAATTCCAGCACAAGGTATGCAAAGAGCAGTCTGATCTCTGAAGAGCTCCCTACTATTTGCTTATGTGTGGTGCTGGTGATGGGTTTCTCTCTCTGCTTGGACCTGTGAAAGAGGGTCATCTTCTTTTACCATTAGGGAAAATCCCCTGGATCTGCAAGATTTAAATAAATCCTTTCTTCCTCCTATAAACTGTGCCTGGTTTGGAGGTTCATCCCAGCACTCTGAACTGTCTGTAACATCTCTCTGGCCCATCCTTACCTTTCATCGAGTTAAATACATGCCTCCTCAAAATTTCAATGCTCTCTTACTGATGAAGAATAGGAAATAGAAAATGGCTAGGAAGATTAGGGTAGCAGTACCTCAAAGTGAATAGCTTTTCCCTTGACTAAAAACAAAATGTGTCACTGATCCTATAAGGAGAACTTGGACTTTTTTTTTAAATTGCTTCATTTTTCTGAAATGTTACACTCTCCAGAAATGATTTCTAGATGAGAAAGCTTATACCTTTCCTAGAGAAATAATATTTCTGGAACTATTACCCCTTTTCTAGAAATCCTACCTAAAATCCTGATAATTCTGGTCTTTTTCCCCTAATGGAATTCAGCTTCCAATACAAACTGTAACCACAGTCATTTCATGAGTTCTCCTCCCAGGAGACTCTCTCACGTCCCTCAGGGGTCCCTCTCAAATTCTAATAAATTCCTCCTAAATTCCATATCTCACCATCCTGTGATGTAAGACATTCATTCATTGAATTCATAAGACAAGAATCCAAAAAGGCCACTGACCCATTTGAACCTCTGTGTGACCATTGAGTACCCAATGCCTCAGCTTTTGAGTTACCTGGGAGGCAAGATAAGGCTTTATTGTTCTCAAGGACACCTCTAAATTCCCATATCACTGCCTATCCAAAACATATTTTAGTATGTCCTGTGTCATCTTCATATATTTACACTGACTTCTATTTGATGACAATGACTAAAATCATGCCACCATTATCTAAAAGCCTACACTTTATTTAAAATATTACTGGAAGATTTTTCCCTCTTTCCACTCTATTATGTTCAGCTTAAACAACATCTCATTGGAAGGGGTATATGGGTCAGTTGTAGAGCACTTGCCTAACACACAAGGCACCGTGGGTTAAGAAAACAAACATCTACAACCATAAACCTTATCCTCATCTTAGTTTTACAATTAAATAAACTATTCTACTTTCATTTTATCCTAATGAATTATATACTTTCATTAATCTCTCCCTCTGCATTCCCTCAATCAACCATTCATTTAATAAATATTTATTAGAAACCTATTATGAACCAGACACTCTGCCACGTCTTGTAAGAGTCTTAATCTCACAGGGTTTAAATTAGTTGGTATGATGTGTGTTCGTCAAACAATGAGTTTAATATGTAAGGATAAAATGAGTTGACCTAAGAAAAAATGTTCTGTAAGAAAGGAACAGCTTGTAGAAACGTCAACAACTTTGTTCTGGGTAGTTGGGATTCCCTTTTCTGAGGAACTGACAGGTAAACAAGTCTAAAGACTCAAGAAGAGGTAAAGAGCAGAAGAGGAATAGAAAAACCTAAAAATACAATAGCCTTATGTGCCTAGGTAAAAGGCTCATTGGGTAAAATGCTTGATCTGCAAGCATGGGGACCTGAGATTCCCCCTACACACATAATTCCTGGGCATGGTGGTATATGTCTATAATCCCAGCACTGGGGAAGCAGAGACAAGAGGCTCTCCTAGAATCTGTGGCTAGTAGATGTTGTTTCAATGTAAAGCCCCCCACTCCCCCACACACATCGTGACACCCTACAGGATCAGCTATCTGACCACTTGGTGACCAGCTGCAGAGTGCTATTTGAAAATGTTATGTAAGTCATAGGAGGTGAAGCCTTGATCAATAGCATAGGTCATTAGGGGTCAGTCTTGAAGTTTTATAGCCCAGTCTCACTTCCTTTTCAATTTCTTTTCCTGACTGGATGCAGTATGACCAACTGGCTTCCTGCTCCTGCCAACATTCCTTCCCTGCCATATGGGACTCTAGCCTCTGAAGCCATAACGCAAAATAAACCCCTCCTTCTTTAAGCTTCTTCGTGTCAGACATTTTATCAAGAAAATAACTAATATGCTAGTCTTGCCAAATCAGTGAGTTGCAAGTTCAATGAGAGACGCTGTCACAAAATAAAATAAAGAGTAATTAAGGACAACACTTGGCATCTACCTCTAGCCTCCACATGCACACGCACACATGTGCATTCACACACTTTTGTACACATATACACATATGCATCTACTAGAAACACATGCAAAATACATGAAAGTATATATACATATATGTAAAACAAAAGAAACACATTCTAATGAGGAAGGAGACTTGATGTACTTAATGAACTGAAAGTCAATACAGTTGAAGTACAGAGATCAAGAGATGATTGGTGTGCACACATCTGTTACCATAGGGACCTGAGGTAATGAGTTTGTGTTAGAGTAATAGAAAGCTCTAATGTATTTTAAGGAAGGAAGTAGATATGGTTTGTAAAAGGTCTCTGTTGCAGTCACTTTCTCGTGGCTAGGACAAAGATCTGACCAGAAGCACCTTATGGGAGAAAAGGGTTTATTTTAGGCTCATAGAATCCAGAGGAAGTTTCATCATAGAAGAAGAAGCCAGCTCACTTCCATAGATCGAAGCAGAGAGGCACCACCAATCTTCAACATATAAAAACAGCCTGAACTCAAACTGGTTCTTTCCACACCTTAGGACAAGACTCAAGATCTGTCCCCAGTATCACTTCCTCCAGCAGGCTATTGGAGACTTAAGTAGGAAGTTTAACTTTAACCCAAAATTCCTGAGGCTATGGGGGACATACATTCATATTCAAACCACCATAGCCCCCATCCTGTAGCATGGGAAATAAGCTTAACATTAGCCCATATAGCTTACTTAGCCCATTAGGAGACCCCGTTGTTCACAAGATACTGGAAGGCATGGTGGCTTGAGTTCTGATGGTGTCAGTGGTGATAAAATAAGAGGGACTGGATCAAACACACTACATGATTTGATGTGGTGGTGAGGGGCAGGGAGGGAGAGCCACTGTGTCAGGGCTGTGCAGAACAGGTAGTGGGTACCCTATCAAGAACACTGGAACATCAGATCCGGGAAAGGATCCTATCAGTTCAGGGAAAGACTTGCTTAAGTTGTACTTACCTAAGAAATCTATATTTGATAGCAATTTAAGACTCCTTGGCCAAAGCGTTGCTTTATATATACATAAAGAGTTTAAACTTATCATAGTTAATAATCGCATATGAGGGAGAATATGCAGCTTTTGACTCTCTGTTCTTTTGTGAGTACACTAAGTAAGATCTGCTCCAAGTCAGACCACTTTTCTCTAAATTTCATTAAGTCATTTTTCCTTTCCATCCATGAGTAAAATTTTTTTCCATGACTAAAATTCCATCGTGTAGATGTACCCCAACTGTGATATCCATTTTTCCCTCATATGTTGTTCCTAACCAGGATAAGCTTAAAACTCTAAGCAAACCTAGCAGGGGAAATGAGAGACTGTGAAAGAGCCAGATGGAATGGGAGGAGTAGGGGGGAAAGACTGTGAAGACTTACAGAATAAGCTAAACCAATAATGAATCTAAATCATAAAACCCTTACTTTCATACAGTAAGCTCTTGAGAAAGAAGTTGGCATTGTCTAGTAAGAGGAGCTATGAACAGAAGGGAGGAAACCAAACCCCATGAAAAATTGATCAGACTTGCAACTCCTGGTCCCAGTCATTGGTTCCTTCCCACAATAAACTGTGGATCCAAGAGACCTACAAGGTCCCCAAAACAAGACAGGTTTCTGTCAAGGCTCTTGAATACCCACCCTAGGCCAAAGGTAAGCTTCTATTGCTGAAGAAACCATGGAAAGACACAGAACAACACCAACAGACTCTGCAAGATCCAGAATGGTATCCAGTACCCAGATGGTAGCAAGTGTAGTGCTGGAAGGCACAACGTAAGCTGTCAGGGGAAATTGGTCAATGATATTTGGAGAAATCAGAGACCACAGATACAAAATGCAGACTGGTGCCATGAGAAGGCAGAACACACTTCCTTCTGGGAGAGATCAACAGACCAAGAAATGATCACTGGTGCAATAGAGGTACCAAAGCGTGCAGGGGAGGGGGTGTGTATTCAACAGCTTTTACACTGGCCAAGAAATCCACTCAGTGACAAGGAACTCTTAACTGGAATTGGGACTCAGGGCAAAATCCTACAGAAACCAAAAACTGGGGCTCCAAAAAGAAATCCCCACTACCAGAGAACTACAGAGAGGCTAATCTCAATAGAATTTATCCAAATCAGAAATGTGTGTCTCTTTTAACCTATACTGATCTCACTCTCCCATGGAGATTCTGTTTGTATTTTTCAGAAGGCAGTGAGAGAACTGTGGTCATTCCAACTCCACCGATGAATCGCAGGCTGAAGGCTGATATCCCAGCAAGAGATGAACCACCCCAGGCCTATCGTGGAGGCCCCAAGTGAAACACTTGAGATAGTTGGGCAAGAAAGAGATCTATAACCACAGCCAGTCATCCCAGGTTAAGTCAGCGAGACAGACACTAATGACTTCCAACACATCTTAAAATAGAAGCACAGAGACTCTTAAGGTCACAACAAGAACAATGAAACAGACTTAAAACTCACCCTCCATGACTCAGGGAACTGAGCGGAAGAGGGGCGGAAAGATTGTAAGAGTCATGGCGGGAGAGATTACCCAGAGACATTACCCTCCTCAGCAACAATTCATAAAGGGGGACAACCTTGTTGCCTCCTGTGCTATCCATAACCCCTTGCCACATGGATTGTTCCAGTGTGCCCACCAAGGAGGATACCCAGTGGATTGGGGACAGGGGGAATAGGAATATAAGCACAATATTTACTCAATCAATGTATTTAATTTTGGGCAATAAAGATAAAAATATATACATAAAAGAATAGTGGCTTGATTCAGGTGTCCCATATAAACTTACGGGTTTTGAATGCTTGATCCCCAGCTGATGGCAATTTTGGAACTGGAACCTTGTTGGAGCTGTGTTGTTGGGGGTGGGCTTATGGATGGTATACCAGCTTCCCTTAACCAGCGTTTGGCACAGTCTCCTGTTGCTGTTGTCACCTGGGGCTGGCCAGGAGGTGATGCCTAGCCTCTGCTCAAGCAATCGATTTCCCTGCCATTATGGAGTTTCCCCTTGAGTCTGTGAGCCAAAATAAACCCTTTCATCCACAAGCTGCTTTTGGTTAGGTGCTTTCTGCCAGCAATAAGAAGTTGAATATAGCATTTGAGAATATGCATAGCATTAGAAGATGTAAGAACCAAAGACATTCCTTTAAGAAAATTCAATACATAAGAAAATCTTTAAAGTTTATGTTGGAGATAGAAAGGTAAACTGTGTGAGTTCATGTGTGTGAGGGGGTTGCATATGCAAAGAAATATGAACTTTTTCCTACTTTTTAAAAAATATCTTTATTATGAATAAATATATACATTGTATGAGTAAATCTTGTGAGGGTGTCCCCGTTTCTCTCCTCTCTGTACCTACTTTTGTTTATATTTATTACTTACCTATCTTTACCACCTCAGTTTCCTTAAGAAAGGAGAGAATGTCTTCTATGAATTTATGGCTCCCAAGATCAAGGATGCTGTACTGATTGTCTCATGTTCAAGGTGAATGCTGCTGACTCTTCAGCTGCCCTTGGGTTCTTCCTATGGAAAATATATCATCTGTTACATCTGGACTCATTTGTATTCATCTAATGTTTAAACGACTCAAAATATCTTAGGCTATGATTAGATAATTGCTCCCAAAGAAACTTTTACTTTTCATTCCACTCATAAGCCAATGGAGATATGGTCATAGTAATATATATGTCTTTGTTTTGTCCATAAGCATAAAGATGTCTTCTCCTATTTTGTGCTAATTTTTTAAAAATTATTTTATTTATTCATTTTCAAGGAGAGAGAGAGAGAGAGAGAGAGAGAGAGAGAGAGAGAGAGAGAGAGAGAGAGAATGCACCAGGGCCACCACCTTATGGGTCGGGCTTATGTGGGTCCTGGAGAATTGAACCCGGGGCCTTAGGCACTGGAGGCAAGGGCCTTAACCGCTGAGCCATCTCTCCAGCCCTTGTGCTAATTTTTAATACTACTATCAAACAAATTAGAAACTATCATAAGCAGAAAGCAGAAAGAAAATCTATTAAGATTAACTAATTAAGATTAAAGTCACCAACTTTAAGTTAATTCAATTCTAAAAAAATTTTTGAAAGATAATTGTTAAATTTTTAATAACAAAATGATTCTGATCATAACAACTACCATTTTGTCACACTTTCAGACAAATCATAACTTTCTCAGAGTCCAAGCAGAATCTAAGGACATTAGGAAGGTTTGCCTACATTATTTTTCAGCAACCTCCTCTCTATTCACACAATTAAAAAAATATTTTATTTATTCATTTTCAAGCAGAGAGAGAGAGAGAGAGAGAAAGAGAGAGAGAGAGAATGAGAGAGAGAGGACACCACCTTGTGGGTCTGGCTTATGTGGGTCCAGGGGAATTGAACCGGGGCCTTAGGCACTGGAGGCAAGTGCCTTAACCACTGGGCCATCTCACCAGCCCTCTTCACACAATTTTGAACACTGACTTCACCTTGCTTTCCTGCCTTTTTTCCCCTATATATTATTTTGGGATCATCCATCAATAGCAAAATTGTATGCAAGAAGAAATGCCTGCTAGACATCTCTGAAGCAGGAATATATAAGTAATACTTTCAAATGATGCTACTGATATCAAAGATT
>PVHP010010095.1:31136-48657 GCA_004024765.1 Zapus hudsonius | reverse complement strand
ACGTGACTGAGCTACTCTGACACAATGCCTGTTTCCATATTGCTCTTAACCTTGTGAGCAGCAGAGCACACAGCAGTCTGCCAAGGAGGAAGGACGAGACTTGGGAGCGGCTTCTCCAGCAGGAGGCTGAGGCAGGATTGGGATCCATCTCTCTCTGCATGTCAGAGTCTCACCCCAAAGAGGAGAGAGAAGGACGATCAAACAATGCGCTTAGAGAAACACAGATTGTTGTGCTGGATTGAGACCCTACCTCAAAAAACAAAACAAGAAAAGAAAAATACACATGGGGAAGGGAGCCCGTTTTTCCAGTTGAACTGGAAATTCCGCTTCATGACAGCCTGGGAGGAACACAGCCACCACAACCACCATAATACAGACATAGAACTACTTAGTCATGATTTCTGGTTATGATTTTGTTGTTATCGTAGGTTTTCAAGGCAGGGTCTCAACACTAGCCCAGGCTTACCTGGAACTCACTCTGGAGTCCCAGGCTGGCCTTGAACTCACAGCGCTCCTCCTACCTCTGCCTCCATAGTGCTGGGATTAGAGGCGTGCACCATCACACCTGGCTCTTGGTGTGATTTTTCTCAGGTGCTGCTGAAAAGCTTTCCAGCATCTGGGCTCAAGGCCCGACACAAAAACACAGATGATTTTGAAACAGCCAATCCAGCAGGAATTTACCCAGGACAAGAACACGGAAATTTCCCACACTCTTCACAGATCCCTGAAAACAAACCAACCCACTCAACTACAAAATTAAATGTCGCACAGCCACTGAGGAAGTTTTCATTTGTTCACATTATTGATAAAGACACTCATGACACAGCACATGATGTATACACATGAACTTATTTCTGTAAAATTTTTAAAACACTGATCTGTATATAAAACTATAAATGTTTGTTAGGGTGTGTCCATTCAACTAGTCAATACAACTCTACTTGGGAAGTGGGACCAAAGATTTTTTACAGTTTTTCAAATAGGCTAGGTTTTCCATTTTCCCCCCTTTTCAAATTTGTTACCATTTTTAATTTAAAAAAAAAATCAGCCTGAAAAACATGTTGAGAAACATCATATTTAGGAAAGAGTCCTAGAATTCCCTCTGAAGAACGCCTACCTGAGAGGTGATGTTCAAGGTAACCGTGTCCAGGCCTCCAGACAGCATGCCCTGAGTATCAGCCAGGGTCAGTGTGACGCTGGCGTCCCCTCCTACACCTGATGAAGACATGAGCAGGTTCTGGGTTGAGATGGCTGACGGGGACATGGGTGTCGTTGAAGGAAGACTCCCACTGGTCGGAGTAAGCTCTGGAAAACAGGCAGACAGGCAGTCAGTGGGAAAGCAGGGCAGAGCACTTTCCAATGGAACTCCAAGGCACAGCCAGGGACTCAGCCCACCACCTGTAGGCCCCCTGAGGACATGGCCTTCTCTGGTCTCCAGATGTGCACAGGTGAGCATACCCCGCTTCTCCAGCAGGACAGAGAGACCAGGAAAAGAAGAGGGACAGGATGTTATGAGCCCAGAAAGAAAACTCACACAACGATGCCCATGACCACAGACCACTGAAGAAGGACCAGAGGACCTCAGAGCAACAACTAGCTCCAAACTTCACGAACAAATTTGACTACCTCTGCCTTTTCCTTCCTTTCAAGGCCCTAATTCTCCACTCCTTCTGAAATCCAGGCCGTCAAAAGAAACCGCATGCAATCCTTTAAGAGCTGACATATTCAGCGTGACAGCCATACTTGCCTTTTCAAAAGGCAACAACACTTTCGGAGATTTTCCCTGGCAGTCAATGCTAAAAGGAACTAAGTTTTCTGGGGCACAGGCCTGTTCTTCCAGAAAACACAAGTGAGATCGGCTCAGAAGGGGAATCATCCACGCCCCGCAAGGGCACCGCCAGCAATCACAGCTCTTCCTCAAAAGCATAGGCAGCCATGCGGTGCCCCACTGTGACACGTGCTCATCATCCCAGACCAGCCGAGTTCATAGAACTGTCCTTAGGTATGGAGACACAGACTCCTGCCAATACCTCTTGTGACCTGGGTGACATCAGCCCAGAGCCTCTCCTGGGAGTCGAGGGCCAACAGAAAGCCAGGCTACTTACTTGTAAGTGGAGTTCTCCAAATACAAGGCCTCCATAGATTCACCCTGGTGGAGTTCCACACTGTGCTGCACAGACCTGGAACCTTCAAAAGCAGTAGAAGCATTAGGAGGCTAGGGTTGCCAGCACAGAGCAGCCTCCGGGGCTCCCCTCCCTCCCTCCGATGCACCCCACAGGAGTGCGGCTCTGTGGAGGGAGTGTCATGCACCTGCACTCCACTTCCAGATCGCCCGCCAGCAGCCTTCCTTCTGCTGCCTCCACACTCCTTGCTCCTGCACTAGCATGCAGGCATGCTGCTGCATGAGTGGACAAAAAGCAAAGAAGGGTCCTGTGGGACACTGTGCCCAGGACACCAGGACAGTGGGCAGAAGTCTGTTCCTCAGAGGCCCACCTGGGATCATCCTTACAACAAGCAAAGCCAAGCTGACACCATTCATTACTACTGGACAGTCCAGACCTTAGCCTCCCTACCTGCTGAAGTAGAGGAACCAAAGGTCTTCTCCCTCCCACCAGCAAAACGGGTCTCACTTCCTAGTGATGGTCATGCATCAGAAGGTTCCAGCACAGCCCAAGAAATCTAAAGAGAAAATGGGAGTCCACGCCTTCATCAAGTAGAGTGAAAACACAACCTCCCAGAAGGCCAGAGTGCACACGTCATCTCGGCAGAGACCTTGTGACAGCTTTCTCAACCCAGGGCTTCCCACCGAGGCAGATCCTGGCCAAGTGGAGCTACCCTGGGTACAACTGCAAAGGCCATGAGGCTGGAGCAGAGCACAGAGTTCCTCAAGCACACAATCGGGAGGCTAGGGGTTATAATTCGTTTAAAGCTCAACAAGCCATAATTTTCTATTCAAATACTCTGGAGAATTAGGGGCCAACATTAAGTAGTGATCATAGGTTTCTTTCCCATCTGTTTTTCTGAAGCCCCTACTCTAAATCCCAGCCCTCAGGAGATGGATGTGGGAGGATCAGGAGTTCAAGGCCATCCCCAGCTATATAACTAGTTAGAGGTCAGCCCAGGCCACCTGAGACCCTGTCTCAAAAAATAAGTTAATGAAACACATATTCATTAAAGTCAATACTGCCTTAAGTTTGTTGAGCTAAGAGCTCAGCTTCTAAGAAAATGTAATATAATTTTTAAAAGGTTTCAGAAGCTGTTGAAAAGATTACCAGTTTTTCCTCGTGGTTAATAAAAACGTGGAAAGAAGGCAGGCATGGTGGCACATGCCTTGAATCCCAGCACTTGGGAGGCAGAGGTAGGAGGATCACTGAATTCCAGATGAACCTGAACCTACAGAGTGAGTTCCAGGTCATCCTGAGCTAGAGTGAGACTCTGCCTTGAAAATAGAAATAAAAATGTATTTAAGGGCACAGGTTGGGTGGCAGAAACAGGAATGAAGGGTCACCTTGGCCCTTGATTCCTGGGATTTCCATCACTCTATACAGCTCCCAACAGTGAGGAAATGTCTGCCTGTTTTCAATGGGCCTCCAGTGAAAATGTTGCTTTGGAGTATCAGAAAGGAAGTAATAGACTCAAAATGACCTTGTCTAGTAGTAATAAAGCAAGGGTCTTTACTTCCATCAAAAGCAGAAGTCAATTTCCTCATCCACATTGTCTTAGACAGCAAAGCAGGCTAAGTCAGGACACAATAGTGGCACTCACTTAAGATAACTCTTTAAAGAGTCCTGATAAAGTGCCAATCCTCTGTCTGCCACCGTGCCTCTGCCTCTCGAGGGCACATACACAGGTACCTGCTAGATGGGCTGTTCTGACTACAGGTTCAGGAGCAGCCCACGCCCCCCCCCCATCTACACAAGACCATGTGCTCTATTCCTGAGTGTGCATCTGACTAAGCCATCTCCTCAGTCATGACACTGGTTTGGGGGCATGAAGAATAAGACTCATGGAGTCGGGGAAGCTTCCACTCAAGTTTCAAAGGGAACCCTGGGATCCAGGCCATGTGTAGGGCGATCAGGATCCCCTCAGTCACCCCTTAAGAGGATGACACATTAGACTGTGAGGGTGAATCCCAAGACACAGTGAACACTCAAGGAAGTGGGAGAGGCCAGGAACATGGCATGTCATCGAGGACAGCCACCGGCAGGCCATGAGCACAAGCAGCCCATGATACTGGCCACATGAGCCACAATGGCCAAACCCTTGGGAGGTCACGTTACATCATCATGCGCTCCATGTGGTGAACGTGGACTGTGGGGTTTGATGTTTGTGCTGCATTTTTGGTCTTGCTTTAGTCACATTGAGTCCTTGCCTTTTGGAATGAGAGTGTGGACTCTATCCTATCTCTGTATATTGCAAGTGTGTAACTTATTTTTTATTTTAAAGGGACTCTGAACTAAGAGTTTGCCTTGAGTCTCAATGGAGACTTTGTGCTTCAACTTTGGAGCAATACTGGAACTGTTGAGACTTGTGAAGGAATTACTGCATTTTTGGTTGTAAAGAGCATAATATCATGTCAGGCAAAACTTTGGCTTTGTTATTTCCTGTACTTGGGGATTGGTATGGCTTAAGGCGATGTGTCTGAGTGCCAAGATGCCAAGGGATGGACTTGTGATGTTAACTTGATTAGATCAAGAAATGTATAAGACATTAGCAAGGCATACTTCTGAAGTGTCCCTAAGAGCGTTTCTAAAAGAGGGTTATGAAGGCTTTGACCTAAACAATGGCTTAATCCAATGATGGGTTATGTACAAACTTGGGAAATCTCTGTAAGACTGAGAAAACTACATATACATATACTCCTAACAGAACAGGCTGCAATTACTCATGCTCATGTAATGACAAGAGGTGTATGAGGTCTGGACTGCAGTGCTTAGAAAGCCCCCTTTTCAACTTTGTTATCATCCATCAGCTAGGGGCAGAAAAGACACAGCACAGGGCAACAGTCCAAGTCTGGCAAAAATTCTGAATTCTAGAATTACATTCAGAGAATTATATACATTCCTTATGGAATGACAGTTACATGACAAAACCTGCAGCTGACCCAGGTGTCATGCTTACAGAGGATATCTTCCTCTTTCCCCCTTGAAGACAGAGTCTTGTCATGTAGTCCAAGCTGACCTAGAACTCACGATCCTTTTACCTTGGCCTCCAGAGTGCTAGGGTTACAGGGCAGGCCACCATGCCCAGCCCTAACATGCAGTTTCCTTCTTGAGGTCTTGTCATCAATCTTCTGATGTCTCTGCTGGCTGAACCCACAGTAGCACTCTAGGAGAGGCTACAGCTGGCTGCTGAGGTGGTACCTGCTGATTGGTCACTGGTCACAGGTGCCAATAACCTTTGCTTCCCCTTAGTTCATGACTTCCAACAGGATTGAGTTCAAAGACATTAACCTAAATGGAAATACTGTGACCTGAAAATCACATTCTAATTTCCACCCTGACAAGTATGCTCACAGCATAGTGTCTACAAAGCTTTCGTTTATTAATAAGAGAGGAAAAACAGGACCATGACACAAATCTCCCTCATAGGCAGCATGTCTATTCTTATAAGCTACTACTTAAGAATTCTACTTTAGGGACTGGGGAGATGGCTCAGCAGTTAAAGGCCCTTGCTTGCTACTAAGCCAGGGTTCAATTCCCCAGAACCCACATAAAGCCAGGTGCACAAAGTGACGCACACAGTCAATGAAAAACACACTGAATGCTAAAGATGCCTTGTAAACCTACTGTCAGAGCAGGTATGGGTGAGACAGGACAGAGGGAGGGAAATAGCATCAGATCAAAAGCAACCCACTCCCTCAGGTACTTCAGACAGATGGAAAATGAAGCATGTATTATGGACATGAGCACAGGCAAAATAAAGAGAAAGCAGGGCTATTACCACCAGAGTAGGCCCACACTCAACAGACCTCTGGGGGAATGCCTGAAGCATGCAAATATTGACTTCACACCACTTTTCATTCACAACTGGTCTGCAGATAGCAGATGCTTTGGTACATATACAAGACCAATTTAGGGGGGCAAGGACTACCCTTGCTTTTTACACAATATCTTTTCCTCCAAACGCTAGGATTTACACAGTGCTAGAAATCTGGATGACTTAAATATTTACATTCACAGCATCTGTCATACTATGCACTAACCAAAAAAAGAACACTCTAAACCAAGCATGGCGGCACACATCTTTAATCCCAGCACTCAGGAGGCTGAGGTGGGAGGATCACAGTGAATTTGAGACCAGCATGGGCTAGGGTAAGAGCCTGCCTCAAAAAAATAAATAAATAACTCTCTACAAGCTTAGTGAAAATTTGTTTAGGGTACCTAGATCCTTTCAACAGATGACTATCAATTAAAAGTGCTTTTCCAGGGAATGGAGAGATTGCTCAGTGGTTAAGGCACTTGCCCCCAGAGCCTAACAACCCGGGTTCAATTCCCCAGTACCCATGTAAGCCAGATGCACAAAGTGGCACATGCATCTGGAGTTCATTTGTAGTAGCTGGAAGCCCTGGTGTGCCCATTCTCTTCCTCTCTGTAACTCTCTGCTTGCATATGAATGAATGAATAAACAAACAAAAACACTTTTCTATAACTTTCTAGAGAAAGATAAGAAATGCTGGCTCAGGCCAGAAAGATGGCTCAGCGGGTAAGAGCACTTGCTGCACAGCGTGAGGACCACTATATGCCTCTACACTTGTTACTATGCCCATGTGCAAAAACATAAGAAAATGGCCAAGACTAGGATAGGAAAACAGAAGCCTAGTCCACAAACTGAAAAACACAACTCTGAACTATGAGCAAGAATCATGCACTATGCTTTTGATAATACCTAGATCAATGCCCCCTATACTGAGGACACTCAGAAAAGGTAACTGTCAACCAAACAGCTTTCTTAAAACAGCCCTTCTGCATTTCGGACATTAACACTCAACATATCAAAGCAGGAAAGTGACTGAACCACACAAAATCCAGCATTAATGCTCACTTCACTGTCCAACAGCATCCAAAAAAAAAAAAAAAAAATCATGGCCTGTCATCCACCCCCCAAAGATGTCTTCCTGATCAGGCTTTTACTTTAAAGCCTTTCTCTCAGATCCACTATTAATTTTGCAGAAATTTCAGTGAAATCAAAGAAAGACAACACTGGGCTGGCCTCAACGGCGAGTCAGAGATTTGTCTGTCAGGATCCTTAGGTGTGTTCAAAGGGACACATGCATGCTCCCTCCTTCATGCCAGGTCTCGACAGAAGAGACTGTTCTTATTTGTAACAACACTGGAAAGTAGTTATGATGACATAATATGGGCTATAAATAATATTAATTTTTTAAATGACAGGGGCTGGAAATTGACAGAGTGCTTGCCAAGCATGCATGAAGCTGTGAGTTCGATCCTTAGCACGACATAAATTGGACATAGAGTGCATGCCTCTTAAGAGGTAGAGGCTGGAGGATCACAAGTTCAAGGTAGCTCTCAGAAAAAAAACCAAGAGGCCAGCAACAACAACAAATTCAGTTTATATAAAGGGCCCAGAGCTAGGACTCACACAGGCAAGCCCCAGCAAGCAGGTCGGTTCTGAGCTGCTCAGGCCATGAGAGAGCACACTGACCAGGAGGAATAGCAAGCAGGTGGATGCCTTAGCCTGGTGACTGACACACAGGATGTCTTGCCAATACCAAGTGTACTTTATGCCAAATGGCATTTTCTGCCAATTTATCTACTTTTCACTGTCCTACTGTATTTTAAATTTTCCCATATAATTTGAGTAGGACTCATATGAGATATGAGTAGGTGAACACCATAAGTCCTGACAGGGTCTTGTACATAGCTCACAGGAGTGACATTCCTTCAGTGTATAGAACAGAAGCAAGAGTCAGGAAGCTATGTTTGTTTTGCTCTTTGTTAAGTAAAAAGATGTGGTGAAAACAGCCAACTGTTTAAAAATTAATTACATCATCTACTTCATCTACTCTGCTAAACTGGAAAGTAACATGAGAGCCCACAGCTTTTAATTTCTGGTAGTGTATTTTTCTAAATGTGAACTTGTTGCATAGATACTTGTTGAGCAGTGCAAATTATCAGGCTCTATGCAAAGCAAGTGTTCCAGGAAGACACAACATGATGAGCTCTGTGTCAGCGGAAGTGTGAGATGTGAACTTACTAACCAGAGATTGTCAGAGTAATCTCCTGTGGAGACCCCGAGGACGATGTGGCGGTTGGGCCAGCAGCCTGGGCCAAGACCTGGCTGAGACTCGAGTTGTTGATGGTCAGGGTGATCTCATGGGGACCCGTGGAGGTGGACACAAGGCCTGGTGAAGTCATCACTTGGGTGAGGTCCTGCGCCCCTGATCATTAGCACAAAAGAAAACAGCACTGAGCTCCAAAATTCCACGCTTCTCCTTGTTTATATTAAAATATCATTGTTAAAAGGTTCTTTCAAAAAGTTATAAGAGGAATGGGGAAATGACTCAGAGATCAAAGGCACTTGCTTCTAAAGCCTGCCATTCTGGGTTTGGTTTCCCAGTACACACATTAAAGCCAGACATGCAAATAGCACATACGTCTGGAGATCATTTGCAGTGGCAAGAGGCTGTGACATGCCTATGTTCTCTCTCTCTCTCCCTCTCCCTCTCTCTCCTCGCAAATAATTTTAAACAGTTAAAGATTTGAAATCAATTATCAGTCACCTAACACTCTAATTACATTATCTAAAAGGAGAAGACTTGCCTAGAATGCACAAGGACCTAGTTTGCTGGCAAGTGCCACAAAAATTAAAAAAGAGAGAGGAGAGGAAAAAAAGGGGTAAATAAAACCCCGTAAGAAAACTTTATGATGTAATGGAAAGCCAGTTTGAGAAAAGTAATTCCATGAATACAGTAATCTAAGAGACATATACTGAATGGACATCATTGAAACTAAGGAAACCTAAGGACTTTTGATTTTTTGGTGAGCTCTATAAAGAGAAGAAAACGACATCATATTGACCTAAAATCAAAAGTGCTCCTATTAGCAAGAAGTTGAAATAATTAAAATTTGACTGGTGGCCAGTTCTTACCAGGGCTGCTGGTAGTCAGCACAGAGTCCTGTTCAGACAGTGGGCCAATGGTCAGATTGGCAGAGGTCACTGTGGGCTGCAAGGACAGGCCCGGGATGGGTTGAATGACGACACTGGCTGGGACTGTGCTGTCTGGCGTTTGAAGAGAGTTGCTCTGTGAGGCTGAGCCAGGCTCCCCCGTGAGTGGCTGAGAGAGAAGGTTGCCCTGCTGCAGAGTTTGCTGCAAAATGCTTGGATCGATCTGGAAAGCAGCCCAGACACTTGTCGTGAGAACTCTGTGCCTCTGTGTGAGTTATGAGGACAATGTTAAGGCACAGAAGCTCTGGCAGTTATCATACCTGTAAGGTGATATTATTAATGCTGGAGGCATCAATTCCAGAAATCTGAACATTTGGGCCAACCAAATTAGCAGCAAGTTGTAACTGGATACCTTCCAGGGTGGCCAAGCTCCCATCTGTCAAAGATACCGTCAAGTCTCCACCAGCTACCCAGAGAAAAAGAAAGGGAAGGATTGAATCCTTTAAATGCTTTAAACCTAAACTCAATTTTTACACTGCGATTTTTAGAATACCTAAGTTTTCCATGCTGTGCTAATATGGTCTACTTGAGGAATACTAATATTTATACTAACACATTATCTGTCATAACTAAATAATCCCTGTGAAATGAATAACATTACCTACTTAAAGCACATTAGAAGGCCCTTTAGAGACAGACTACTGGTCAGCACACAGTTTAAAACTAGGGAGAGGCAGACCAGCTATTACCATGCTCCAAGTCACAGACACAGAAGGAAATGTACATGGGTGTCTAATTACTGCAAGAACTGTGACACTTACTTGTAAGTACACAAACCCAACTGGCAAAATTCTAATACTTCTCAAGCAATGTGCAACCAACGGAATAGCTCCACTAAAGTGATGGCATCTCAGTACTAACTTTATGAGACTGCCAATCATAAAGAAGACACATTCAGACCCACTACAACAAAAGCTAATCAAAGTACTAAGGTGTTAACAACAGATGTGATGGAAGTAGAGGCACCTCTGAGTTAGGGGAAGAGTCAAGAAGTGAGGTTCTTACTGTGTGAACAGATGCAAGGAATGCATATCTGCACAGCATGAGTGCCTACCTGACACAGAGGCAGGCAGGATAGCCTGGCCCACCAGCCCTTGCTGAAGCAAGCTTTGGTCAAGCTGCCCCGTCAGAACCGAGTTGTTCATGATGAGCACACTGGGGTCGGTCGGGGAGGGGCTGAGGAGATTCACAGGCTGGAGGCCTTCTGAAGAGCTTCGGGTCACAGGCTTTCTGGCTTTCTTTGGGTCGGGTTTGTAATGGAACTGCATGTGAGTCTTCCTCCGCCCGGATGTGCGGAAGCGCAGCTCGCAGAGTGGGCACTTGAAGGGCTTAGCCCCTGTGTGCAGGCGCATGTGGACCTTCAGGCTGCCCTTTGTGGAGAAAGCGTTGCTGCACACGTGGCAGCTGAACAGCTTCTGGCCTGCAAAAAAGCCAAGATCAGCAGAGCTGAAATCCCAAAACCCGGCAGGCAGTGTGGACGAAGTGTGCTGGGTCCATGGACCATGGTGCTTTAGACATCCCAAACCATGTCACATTGTACACACCATAGACAACCACAGAGATCTGCCCACACGGTCCACTAGTGTTTGTAAGACCCTATATGCTTAGTGTCCTGAAATCACTGCAGGGCGTGAGTCTCGACTGGAGTACTTGATTTTCATCTATCAAAAGCTAAACAGCAACTATAGGTAATGTACAGTGAGACCGAATATTAGGACCCTTTTTGGTGTTGACATAATTTTATTATTGAATTTTTTTGTCATTTTTACACACAAGTACTTCAACATCTCAGCATCTCTGTTTCCTCTTCTGCCAAGCAGGGACAACTGGGACATACACAGCACAGGTAGCAGCACCCTGGGGTGCGGGCTGCCACGTCCTGTCTCCACTCCCCTCTGGTTCTTCTGAGCATGGGCACAGCAACAGCACAATGCTGTTGGCACCAACTGCCTGGGGGAAGTGTGGGTGCAGGAAACCTCTTGGCTTTCTTTCTCACTCTTCTGCCAAGGAAACAAATGCTATTTGTTACCAGAACTGGGCAGGAAAGGTTCACAGAAGCACTAGTGAGCCTATACTGTTCTGAAGTCCTCCAGTCTCGCCATTCCCAAGGGAGTAAGAAGCAGCAAGCACTTTCTTTCTGATGCTTATCCATGGAGCCTCCCCTGAACTCCCACCCCAGCCAAGGGTGAAGCACCTCATTGAGCATTGCTAGCAAGAGACAGGTCAGTGGCCCTGGGACTGCCAAGTAACCCCTATCCATCTCCAGCACATTCAGAGCATAATACATGACACAGGGAACCGCATGAAACCCCCCAAAAAACTGCATGTGGAAAGTCTCATTAAGTTAATGCTTAGTTCCCAACATTATTAACCCATTAGAAAAGAATCACAGAACTTAAATGTATGAAATTCCACTCACAGTTGTTCAAGTCTCCTCATAATCAAAAATTTGGAATATGAATTAACTTAATGATTATATCCTGTGGCTCCCAGTAAATCAGTGATTCATGAACTCACTGGTAAGATTCTCCTCACAAAAAGGTGCTAAGATCTGGAAACTATCACCAGATTTACCAGGTCTTCAAATTCTTTTTTTTTTTTTTCTGGATTTTTTGTTTTATGTGGTTGGTTTTCTTTTTTTGAGGCAGGTCTCACTCTGGCTTAGGTTGACTTGGAACTCACTCTGTAACCCAGGCTGGCCTCAAACTCACATTGATTCTCCTATCTCAACCTCCCTAATACTGAGATTAAAAGTGTGAGCCACCATGTCCAAAGTCCTCAGATTTTAAAAGGCTCAGCAAACTGAGCCTCTCTGCCTCAATGAGACTAAAAGGTAACCTTGTCAAAGACGGTGTGAAAGCCTGGGAAAGAACAAAGATGACTCATTAGACTTCTTGAGATCAAACCCCTTTTACTTAAAAGTTATTTTCTTTTTGTCAGGAATAAAAAAATCATTTAGGCCAGGTGTGGTGGCATACACCTTTAATCCCAGCACTCAGGAGACAGAGGTAGGAGACTGCTTGAGTCAAGACCAGCCTGGGACTACAGAGTGAGCTCCAGGTCAGCCTGAGCTAGAGTGAGACCAGACCCTACCTCAAAAAAAAAAAAACAACAAAAATCATTTACATTCACTTTTTCATGGTTCCTGCTTTTTGAGCTTTCCATAACTTTGAAAGCATTGTGCACAGAATATTTAGACACAACCTACAGCCCAGGGGTCTATTCCTTACCTGTGTGGGTTTTCACGTGGCAATCAAGAGTTGATTTCACAGTAAAGCTCTTCCCACATTCGTCACACTTATATGGCTTTTCTCCAGTATGGATTCTAACATGCCTATCCAAAAAAGCATTTGTAATTAAGTGATTTTCTTTTTCATTATACATACAATTTCATGATTTAAAAACTTACAACCACCCCCATGGACTGATCCTCAGATTTTAAAAGGCTCAGCAAACTGAGCCTCTCTGCCTCAATGAGACTAAAAGGTAACCTTGTCAAAGATGGTGTGAAAGCCTGGGAGGAGGATATCCAGCT
The DNA here is from genome assembly GCA_004024765.1 of Zapus hudsonius. Taxonomy (NCBI): domain Eukaryota; kingdom Metazoa; phylum Chordata; class Mammalia; order Rodentia; family Dipodidae; genus Zapus; species Zapus hudsonius. The sequence continues at coordinate 35,933 of PVHP010010095.1, read as the reverse complement.
GAATGGGGATAGGGAAGAGGGGCATAGGGGAAATGGGGATAACAACTCATTATTTGTTCATTAAATTTATCTCATTATGGATAATAAATAAATAAATAAACTTACAACCATAAAAAATATGTGCTACTATGCTCTTTTAAAATTCCAAATAAAAATTTTAAGCTGGAGAGATGGCTCAGCCATTAAGGCACTTGCCTCCAGTGCCTAAGGCTCCTGGTTCAATTCCCCAGTACCCACATAAGCCAGACCCACAAGGTGGTGGCCCTGATGCGCACGCTCTCTCCTCTCCTCCCTCCCTCCCTCTCTCTCTCTCTCTCTCTCCCTCTCTCTCTCTTTCCCTCTCCCTCTCTCTCCCTCTCGAAAATATTTTTAAATATTAAATTAAAAAATTAAAATTCCAAATAAAAATTTTAAGCTTCACTCTACACACATACACACAAAAATTGCAAACCTAAAATTTACAAACCTAAGCCACAAAAAAATATTTTCAATCAAGATTAATGAAAATGAGGCCAGTTTCCATGAATGCACAGCATTCACACTAGCACAGAGTAGACAAGCAGGAATGCAGTATCTGTAGAGGTGACAAGGCAAGGGAAGCAGCCAAGACTCAGGACCCCTGCAAGGACAAGACAGACCGAATCCCTCCTCCTGTTAGAGGCTCCAAGGGACCTATGCACGTGATCTGAGGCCCTTGAAGGAATGTGCCAGTAGTGAGCATGAGCCCTGTGCCTCTATCACTGAAGCCTAGTGACAGAACTGTGGCATGCCAGCACAATGGATCACTGTGCTCCATTTAAGAAAAATGAAGAAAGCTTATGGTGCTAAACCAAGGAAGTTATCAGCCTGGCGTGGTGGCTCACGCCTTTAATCCCAGCACAGAGGCTGAGATAGAATCACTGAGTTTGAGGGCCAGCCTAGGCTAGGCTACAGAGTTCCAGGTGGGCCTGTGCTGAAGTGAGACCCTGCCTCAAAAAAAAAAAAAAGGAAGAAAAAAGATATCTTAGACCCATCATATGGAAAATTAAATAAGGAACACAGTAGAATTTAATACTGATGAGCATGTAGTACTTCTGAAGCACACATGAGAAACTGTCCATGGTGGTGCCTTGCATCTTGTTTTCTTATGATCTTTACTCAGTATGCAACAGGGGAAACTGAGCCTAGAAGACTCATACAGGAGAGACAGGGTACAAAGATGGTCACTGAACTGCTGGCTGCACCTTGCATCCTGTTTCTAGGATACCTGGCTCCCGTCCTTCCACCTTTGTGATGGAAACATGATGACTGGCAGTGTCTTGTCTCGGTCCACCTGTTGATCCACTGACTGAGTGCCTGAAGCAGGGCACAGCCATTGTAACTGCTGGCAGCAAGACACATGCCTGGCACAACTGGCTCATCTGAGTGGTGCTTCAACATGATGGAGCGCTCCCTCCCTCTCACCAGGTCATGAGCTCCCCTGACCACATGCACCACTGGCAAGGGCTCCACTCAACGAAGCTTCTAGCTATTCTAAACATCTCCGGGGCTGGATATGGTTCAGCAGTTAAACGCACTTGTCAAGGCCTGACAGCATGAGTTCAGTTCACCAGCACCCATTAAGCCAGATGCACAAAGTAGCACCTACATCTGGATTTCATTTGCAGTGGCAAGAGGCCCTGGTTCGCCCATTTTTCTGTCTCTCTGCTTGCAAATAAACAACACCCCACCCTCTCCATAATGACCCTCCACTGTCTCAGCCTTTAGAATCCTGCCGGGAACACTGTGCAGTTCAGCTGCTCTTCTGGAGCCAGCTCCATCTGGACATTTTCTCTCTCTGCACCACCTGGCATGCTGTTAACCTGGCTCAATGCACATCCCCTTCACCTTCCCCTTCCCAGGAGTCTCCACATGTGCTCAGGGACCACACACTTTCCTGCCCCTCTGCAAGGTGTTGCCAGCCTCCACCCTTGGAGCACTCTGGGATGCGGAACCTGAGGAAAGCTCTCATTTTGTTTCTGGAGCCATTAGTCCATGCAGGTCTTCACAGTTCCAGGTTTATTAGGCTGCTCTACAAGCCCACCTGGGACTATCTCCTAGGGTTAGACCAGATCCTCAGCACACACTGGAGAAGAGGGCCTGGCTGCGGCCTTCTTCCTTCCCAGTTCTACACAGCCCTGGGGCTGCCAAGTCTTGGGGTTCTTTAGCACTCTGCTATGCTCCATCTTACTGCTTGCCCTGTACTGTCACCCTAAGGGGACTTCAGCCCCACAGTCTAGCTCTGTCTTCCTCAGTGAATAAGTTAGCATTCATTTTCTACAACTACCACAATCACACAGAAAAACACACAAGCAACTTACAGTAACAACAGACTTCCTCATCACCATTTAGAATAAGCTCAGAGCAGGGTTAACGCAGGTTTAAGACACACCCAGCCCAGGTAAGTCCCCATACTGGGGTGAAAAGCACCGAAGGCATGTGCAAGGCACACTTTCAAGTCTCCAGGAGCCCTCACCTCACCAGGTCGCTGGGCTTCTTGAAGCTCTTGGGGCAGTATGAGCAGCAGTTGGCATGCTTGGGCTCCGCCTCCAGCTCTGCCTGCTTATCCTTCATCTCGCTGATGCGGTCCTTTTCTGCAGCTGACTGCACCAGGACCTTTTCAGACACTGTGGCACTCTCCTGGGGCTGAATCTTGGCCAGTTGAGCCGTCTCCTCATCTGTGAAAGTAATGACCTCAGGACGAGGCTTTCTCGATGCACTTCTGTCAGAGTTTTCTTCTTCCTCTTCCTCCACACACGTGTCTATTCAGAGCATAGGAAGAGGAGTCAAAATTCCCCAAAAAAGCTCAAGTTTCACACCAAAAAATAAAAACTAGCCATGTAAGGTTAGGGTTAGTAACTCTCTTCAACCACACCTCAGATGGCAAAGGGCTGCCTCTTCCACCACAGCCCTCTAGGGAAAGCAAGCTGACCACAGGAGAGGGCAGACAGGTAGAGGAGGTGCCAGAGCTCAGAACCTGCCTGAGGCACCAATACTCACAGGCAGACATCCGTGGATGACTAAGGGTAGACTATGATTCATCACCAGGTGCCCACAAAAGGAGACCAAAGTGATAACCAACAAAGAACCCCCAATTCAAGAGAATGGCCATCAAGAATGAAGCTTAGGAATTTGTATATGTTTAAGTATCCTCTTTTTAAGGATATATAGGAAAAGGAGGTAGGACTGGAGAGATGGCTCAGCAGTTAAGACATTTGCCTGTAAAGCAGAAGGACCTGAGTTCAATTCCCCAGTACCCACATAAAGCCTGATGCACAAGGTGGTGCATGTGTCTGGAATTCGTTTGTAGTGGCTGAAGGCCCTGGCATGACCAATCTCTCTGTCTCTCCCACACTCTCTCATATAAATAACTTTTTAAAAGAGATAATGGGTCAGGGGTAGAAGGACATAAGGGAAGTAGGGACAGGGAGAAAAGGAGGAGAAAAATTAACAAAAAACAAATTTTCTTTGAAAAATTCCATAATGAAACTTAACTTAAAAACTTTTTAAAGGCAAAGAATAAGGATATGTTTCAACTAATTTGCTAACAAACTGTTATCAAGATACCAGAATGGGCCTGGCATGGTGGTACACACCTTTAATCCCAGCACTTGGGAGGCAGAGGTAGGAGGATTGCCGTGAGTTCAAGGCCACCCTGAGACTACATAGTGAATTCCAGGTCAACCTGGACTAGAGCGAGATCCTACCTCGAAAAACCAAAACCAAAAAAAAAAAAAAAGCCAGAATGGCTCAGCAGTTAAAAGCAATCAGAGATCAGATCTGCCACAGATTCTTTCTCCTATCTGCTTGTAGTCACCTGACTGAGTTTACAGGTCAGACCACAGGGTCTCTCCTATGTTATACTAAAACCAGAGCAGTGCATCTTGGTTTTACAGTTTGAGGATTGGGCCTGATAGCCCAATATCCACTTAAAGCCAGATGCACAAAATGGTCCATGCATCTGGAATTTGATTGCAGGAGGAGGCCTTGGCATGCCCATGAGAGCTCTCTCAATCTCCCCCCCACTCTGGTAAATAAATAATAAAAGATGCAAAAAAAAAAAAATGAAAACAAAACCTAGCCAGGCGTGGTGGCACACATCTTTAATCTCAGCACTCAGGAGACAGAGGTAGGAGGATCGCTGTGAGTTTGAGGCCAGCCTGAGACTACAAAGTGAATTCCAGGTCAGCCTGGGCTAGAGCGAGACCCTACCTCAAAAAACCAAAAAAGAAAAGAAAAGATGCAAAAAAAAAAAAAAAGCATGGAGTGAGGAGCGAATCAGTCATAACTATAGGACAGTCTACAATACTCCAAAGCCAATGTGAACACTAAATTAGTGAGTTAAAAAACAACCCAAAGCCAGGTGTAGTGGTGCACACTTTTAATCCCAGCACTTGGTAGGCAGAGGTAAAGAGTTTGAAAAAGAGACCCTACCTCAAAAAAAAATTAAAAATTAAAAAATTTAAAGCAATCCAATCATCTTTTCTAGAACACATGGGGAGAAGATGGGAGAGATGTGAAGGAAGAGAGGCGGAGAGAGCGAAGGGGCTGGGAATTGGGGGGATCAGTCACAGAAGACAAGGCCTTTACAGAAAGACAGTGAACAGAGCCGGGTGTGGTGGCGCACGCCTTTAATCCCAGCACTTGGGAGGCAGAGGTAGAAGGATCGCTGTGAGTTCAAGGCCACCCTGAGACTACATAGTGAATTCCAGGTCAGCCTGGACTAGAGCGAGATCTTACCTCGAAAAACCAAAAAAAAAAAAAAAAAAAAAAAAAAAA
>PVHP010010095.1:0-31036 GCA_004024765.1 Zapus hudsonius | reverse complement strand
AGATTGCTCAAGGGTTAGGGCACTTGCCTGCAAAGCCTAACAACCCAGGTTTGAGTCCCCAGGACCCATATAAAGCCAGGTGCACAAAGTGGCTGGAGGCCCTAGCACTCCCATTTTCTCTCTCTTCTCTCATATCTCACTGCTTACAAATAAATAACTTTTTAAAAAGACAATAAAACTATGCACAACAAACATAAGAACTAGGATAGGATTGCACAAATCAGGCCAAATAGTTACAGGTAAACTGAGGGAAGTAAATCCCTATCAGAAAATGTCAGGTGTGGTGGGACAAACAACAGATGGCTTGTCCTTTATGAGCAAGGAAGATCCAGAGAGAACCAGACACCTAATGCTGGAGCAGGTCCTAGCAGTACTGAGCCTTCTCCACCGGTGGGAAGGAACATGACTCAGGCCACACCACAGGGTCCTGTATCCTTTAATTCAACTGACTTGTTCCTTATGCTTTACCAAATCTGGTGGCAGAATTAACACCTAGGAATAAAGGTGCTATTAAGTACTATCAGACTGAAGTGCTTCACAAGGCACAACAGTCAGAAGTTGTCTGAGCAACTACTCGGTAACACAAAAGTCAGAGCTTTGATAATTTTAAGGTGGTTCAGGGCAAATTCTAAAGACCCAATCCTCAAGCTGGAAAACCAAGATGCACCACTCTGGTTTTAGTATAACATAGGAGAGACCCTGTGGTCTGACCTTCACCCTCAAGGTCGGGTGACTACAAGTAGATAGGAGAAAGGATCCGTAGCAGGTTGATCTCTGAGACTGCTAACCGTATGACATTCACACCACATGGGCATGACACACCAAGAGCCACTGTACAATGACAGCAGCAGCTACAGCCCAGACCAGACTCAGACCCACACACTGCATTCCTATCCATGCTAATACACAGCACGGTGCCAAGTGCTGGCATCACCTATGGAAAGAAGGAATATGAGCATCCTAACACTGATTTTACATGTAGAATTTACCAAAAAGGAAACCATCTGAGAAGTAAAAAGGCACGTGCACAAAAGCAATAGTCTTATGGTATGGGAGCTGGGGAAATGAACTCGTCTCATGTTAGGTAGAAATGAGATTAGTCCTTCCAACTACACAGTGCCTAGTGTCAATTAAATGAGATAATGTAATTTACTGTGAGCATACCTTTAGCTAAAGAGTAAAGAACTCCACAAATATAGCTTTTACTAATTTCAGGAGATACTATATATTAGCAATTCATACCTTGACAGCACGTTATAATCAAACACAATAAAGCTGCATCTAAGTGTCTGATGCAGGCCTGTGCTCACTAAATCAGACTGTGTAAAAGCCTACCATGGAGGGAAACTCAAGTGCATTACCGTATATTACACAATGCCTCGTCTGTTAGGAAATTTACCCCATGTGTGCTCAGTGTGCCTGCAAAACATGTGGAGTGAAGCTAAGTCAGTATGTGGTCCTGGAAAAGCTGTTCACCTTCTTCACTTGCCTCTCTCAACATTTCATTAAAGGGCATATAAGCTGTTTTCACACTCAGGAAATAAAATTAATTTTTAAAATTCAGGGTGCTACTGAGCCAAAGCTGTACACAGCAGGCTACAAAAGTCAAGATGATTTGTTCATTAACTTATGTCTAAATGAACACCTGGCTAGGAACCGTGAATCCACAATGAGAAGTACCTCCTCCTTCCGTCTCTGCTGGTGCTGACGTAGCACAGGGGACAGTCTGGTGTCTCTTCATGTGCTTTTTACAGTGAACTGCAGTGCGGAAGCCCTCTTCACAGAACGGACATTTGTACGGCTTCATGCTCATGTGTGTGGCCATGTGCCGTGTGAGGCTGCCGTTGGTGGTAAAGGAGGCATTGCAGATGCTACAGCTGAACGCCTTCACTCCTGTGGCAACAGACAAGACTGAGGTGAGGAAAAGTCCCAACTCCTCAGAGGCAAACAGACATGGATTCCCTGCTGTATTTGCTGCGGCTGCAGCGTTCACAAAGTAGACTGACAGAGAACATCTAGCACATCCTCTCTGGAAATGAGCAGCTCTGAGAAGCAGCTGCTGCAAACAACCACACCTGCTCCATCCTCAGCTTTCACATCTGAGCTGAAGCATGTTTGCAGATTTCACCTCAGAAATGCATCTACAAATCCTCCGCTCTGTGTCCTTGGGCAGCCAACAGCCTGTTACTTTGGAGTCCATGAAGACACTCCACAGCTGCAGTTCTGGTAAAGCCCAACACTGAGCCCTTCTCCACTAGACCAGGGACTCCCTACCAGTCACAATGGCTTCTTCCTGCCTCCTTAGTAGTACTTCCTATGGACAACTAACCTGCTCACAACCATCCTGCCAACAGTCCTGAAAGCCATGCCCTGGCTACCAGCAAATGGGCACAACCATAAGACTTTTCCTTGCTTGTTTGTATATTTCTAAGCGATACACTATCATTTTCAAGTAAAACCTTATACAGAATACATATTGATGTTACACATATATATTATTGAATATTAGCAGGTAACTGTTATTTACTTAAAACATATTTAATTACAAGCCACATATCTGATAAAGATCCAAAGCCAGACTAAATTAAAACAAAATCTTACCATACAACAATCTAACTTTAAAATGGGCAGACTAGCCGGGTGTGGTGGCACATGCCTTTAATCCCAGCACTCGGGAGGCAGAGGTAGGAGGATCACCATGAGTTCAAGGCTCCCCTGAGACTACGTAGTGAGTTCCAGGTCAGCCTGGGCTAGAGTGAGACCTTACATCGAAAAACCAAAAAAAAAAAAAAAAAAAAAATTTGACACCATAGCCGGGCGTGGTGGTGCATGCCTTTAATCCCAGCACTCGGGGGGCAGAGGTAGGAGGATCACCATGAGTCATATAGTTCAATGATACAAATAACCTAAATGTTCAACTAATGCATGGGTAAATGCACATGGTATATCCACACAATGGAGTATTATGGGCCATGGAGAGACCAAGTACTGACACATGCAGCAATCCAGATGAACCTGAAGCAACACTGCTAAGTGAAAAGAAGCTGACCACCGAATGCCACATACTGTGCAAGCCCATTAGTATGCAATGTCTATGACAGGTAAATCTACATACAAAGATAGACATACTATAGACAGAGGATTACTTAGCGCTGGGGACATGGAGGGGACTTTAGAGTGATTGGTAACAGGTACAGAGATTCTTTTGGGTATGATAAAATATGTACTAAAATTAAGTAGCAGTGGGTGCATAACTCTGTAAACATGCTAAAACATTGAAATATGTAATGTAGGTGAACTGAACAAATCTGTGACATTAAAAAAAGGAAATTGCAAAGTGACCTGTGTGTGTCTTCTCATGGGACTTGAGGACACCAGAGGAGACGAAGCCACGCCCACAGAGCTTGCACTTATAGGGCTTCTCCCCTGTGTGTGAGCGCACGTGCTGCTTCAGGTGGCTGGACTTCTTGAAGCCTTTGCTGCAGTAGTCACATCTAGAAAGCAAACACATAGCTCAGGCCCACTTGCCTCAAGAGGAGCAGAGTGTCAACCATCCAACCTGAGGATGGAGGACACAAAAGCAGCGTCTACAACACTCAGCAAGCAAGCAGCCAGCACTTTTGGGAAACCAGGGCGCTGCTCTATACTCAGCAGTGGAAAAAGACAACTGCTAGGTCAAGTTATGCATGAGGTGTTTATAGAATTTCATCATTTTGAAATTAGCAAATGCTCTAAGTCCCCAGCAGACAAAATACCTGATTAGCAATGACATAAACATGATAGGAACAACCTCTCAGACCTCTTATAAAATAGAGATGAAAGCCAGGCACGGTAGTGCACACCTTTAATCTCAGCACTCTCAAGAGGTAGAGGTAGGAGATCGCCATAGGCTCGGGGCCACCTGAGACTACATAGTGAATTCCAAAAAAAAAAAAAAAAGGAGGCAAAAATGAACCCCATTGCAGAGTTGAGAGAACCGAGCACTTGGCCAGAGCAGGCACACAGGAGCTGGGAGGGGCATTGGCTACCTGTAAGAGCGCCTGCTCTGGTCCTCACTGTCCTCTAGGAATGGCGGGCGTTGGGACTGCAGGTCCAGCTCCTCTTGTGATGATTCTGGAAGCAAACGAGTTGCCTAAAATGAACAGAAATACAGAGAAAGAGTAGGTGAATATTTACAAATAAAGCAACTCATTAACTAAGAATATAAATGCTTATTGATGAAGATTTTAAAGAGAAACCATAAGTGGTTCATTGTAATTACTTGCAACAGTAATAATAAAATGACAGATACCTTACTCAATATTTATTTTCTACAACACTTATTTATTGGTTATTTGATTATTTTGGAGATAAAGTTTCACTATGTAGCTGAGGCTGGCCTCAAACTCACAATCCTCTTGCCTCAGTCACCCAAATGCTGGCATTAGGACCAAAGAAATGGCTCAGCAGTTTAGGCACTTGCCTGAAAAGCAGAAGGACCTGAGTTCAATTTCCAAGTACCCACATAAAACCAGATGCACAAAGTGACACAGGAGTCTGGAATTCATTTGCGGTAGCTAGAGGCCCTGGAATGCCCATTCTCTCTCTCTCTCTCTCTCTCTCTCTCTCTCTCTCTCTCTCTCTCTCTCTCTCTCTCTCTCTCTCTCTCTCTCTGTCTAATAAATAAATTAATTTTTTTAAATGCTGGCATTATAAATGTGAACCACCAAACCTGACTACTAGCCACTTTAATACAAAGTCTAAGCAAACATGAAATTGAGTCTGATATAATAAGAGAGTACTCCTTCATCAATGGATTCTTACTAGCCATGAAAGCCTGGATCTTAGATGTCTCCCCAAGGCCTATATCATGTGGCACTACTGGAGTGTGGCAGAACCTTGGCCTAGTTGGAGGAAGTCAGGTCATTAGTGTCAAGCCCTTGAAGGGGATGCTCGAATACCTAACTTTCCTGGCCCCTGCTTCCTGGACATGAGAAGGGAAGCAGCATGGCTCCCCTACAAACTCCCGCATGTGCTATCGCCTTGCCAAGGGGCCCCAAAGCAACAGAGAACACAGACGGAAATCTCTGAAACCTACTTTTAAGTTGTGTGCCTCAGAAATGTTGTCACACATTGGCAGTGAATAAAAATCCTCCTTTCTCAAAAGATTAGGATGCCTTTCCTATTAGAAAAGCCCCAGGGACAGTACCATGCACATAGAGCAGTCACCCTGATCCCCCTCCAACACAAGGATCACAGCCAAGACTGGCAGTGCCTCAGCCACTGGGAGGCTCAGAGAATAGGTGAGGCTGGTAGGCACCGGGCAGCAGCTGAAGGGTGAACTCAGTGATGGCAGCTGTGAGCCCCAGACACAGGCAGCCCATTCAGGAAGACAGGAGTGTGTATCAGAAGTGGGTATAGGCCTGATTCTTGTCTGCAGCAGGTGCCTTAGGGGTAAGCACAAACCCCTCATCCACCTCTTTGGGATTGAGCCTGAGGGTCTGTGGATCCAATGGGCCCACACTGGCAAGCACCAACACGATGATGGCCTTTGCCCTGTCATACACCCCAGACATGCTCCTCAGGTACGAGTCTCCTGCAGGGCCATGTATATCACATCCTGGTCAGCTGGATCACACTTACTGCCTGAGAAACTGACTGACATGTACAGCAGCACCACAGCCGATGTGCGTACAGGCAGTCGGGCAACACGGCCTGAGAGGGCAGGCCCAAGATGTTTTAAGGAAAGAGAAAGCCTGTATGCTGCAGGTTTCACATGTGCTAAAGTCATGGGAGCAGAACTGGTCAGCAAGTAAGTTCTGAGGCTTACAGCAAAGGACAGAATGGGACCTACGAGATAATGAGCTGTGCAGCCTTCGGCAACACTCACCACATTGATGGTGTCAGAACTGGGGACCTGCAGTAAGTTCTGCTGGTGGAAACTTGTGGACAGAGCCTGAGACTCAAGAGTGCTGGAATCCTGAAGCTGTTGCACAGGTGGAAACTGAGGCTGCTGATTGTATGTGTCAGCTACTGTAAAACCTAAAATGAATTAGAGACAGGAGTTCTAGAACAAATGGTAAAGTTACACAAAATAAAGGAGTTACAAATAAGTGGATGTCTACCTTTTAAGAGAAAATAAAGGGACATAAGGGAATGTCTACCTTTTAAGAGAAAACTAGGATTAGCTTTCTGCAGCAACTCTAGGCTGTCTGCTGGCAGGAAGAAGGCTGGGGTTCAGGCTTTACTCTAGCTATGAATTCCAGTAACCACAGAGCCCATTCCAACTTATTCCCTTCTCTGGGACAGAAACCTTGTATAGAATGGCTGTAAAAGTCACTTTTTAGAAGAGACCAAGCCAAAAAATAATAGGTACAACTAAAAAATTATACAATGCAGAGGGCTGGAGAGATCAATAGCTAAAGTGTTGCTTGCAAAGCCTAAAACTCAGATTCAATTCCCCAGTTCCCATGTAAAGCCAGATGCACAAAGTGGCACATGCATCTGGAGTTAATTTGAAGGGACAAGAGGCCCTGGGACACCTATTCTCCATCCCATCTCTCTCATTCTTTCATTTGCTGCTTGCAAATAAACAGTATTTTTAAAAATTATACAATGCATACAAAAGTATTGGGCTTAAATCCTAAGTTTTTGAGAAGGACTTTCAGAGAAACCAAAAGTGTTTCAGAATAAGCACAGTAAAGGTCAACTTCTTGGCAAATCTCACACTCACCTTGTGATAATCCTGCTGACTCAAAGGACTGCTGTGAAGTAGTCTGCTCTTCAAACTGGTCCATGGGTCCCGGGAGAGGGTCCTGAGGGGCTGCAAACCCATCTAAGGGTAAGAATGCAAAGAGAAGGGTACTCACATACTTGGGAGCTGTTATATACACATACACAATATTCTAAAATGCAGCTGCCCTGAGCAATTCTACAAACCTTTTCTGAGTGTGCATGGTCTCAGACATCTTAAAGGATAAAAGGCATGCAATTCTGCCCATAGACTAAGGACATTTGGGGGCATCCACAAAACAAAACCATAAACTGGCCAGAAAACTGGTGCTCCCAGTCCTGCATAAGATGAGAAGCCTGAGCCAGAACACAGACTATCCACTGCATCAAGCACAAGCTAACTAAGTGGAAGGTTTTAGTAGCCTGACCTCTGTTCTGGATCACTGCAGACCAGTAAACAGATCGCTAGTCTGCACTGGTGGGAATCTAGGCTAAGTCCCATTGCAGAGCACTGATGAGCACATAAGGCACTGCTAAAAGCAAAGGCCATCTCAATAGATCAAGGTACAAAGCAGGTTTCAAAGAAAGTGCACAGGAACAAGCTGGAGCTGAGCCAGAAGCCTCTTCCCCTGTTGAGGGAGAAAAAAGTCATCAATAGTCTTAACCATCAGTGGACCTGCACGCTTTACAGCTGGTCAGCCAGGTCAAATGTACCAACTGCTGCAATGGTGTCATGTCTGTTCTGGGGAAACCAACTGCTCTCTGATTGGGCTTGAGGCCAGCTCCAAGAGAGGAAATTCATGCCTTGTTCTGAAAACCGTGGTATTCATGACCTTGTGGTATTCATGATCTACCTACACAAAGCTTGCATAATTGGAGGAAAAATATTGAGATCACATCAAAATAGAAGAGAGACTAGTTGGAAAAAAAGGGATTCAATGGAGGGGAGATTTGGGAGGGAGAAAAGGGGAGGGTGGTGGGAGGGGATTATGATCATGGATATTGTCTATATGTACATTGATTGTCAATAAAAACAACTTCCAAAGCATTACCTTCATCGGCTTCTAAAGGTTGCTCCGTCAGCTGCTGACCAAGGGCTGCATCTTCAGTGCTCACCACATGCTGTGGCCCTAGCTCTAGCATGGCCTCAGGGTCTGCAGTGACACCATCTGTGCCCTCCATCTCCACCGGCAAAGGAGCGGACACCTGCATGCCCTGCTGGTCGACGGTGCCATCGTCCATGGAGGTGGCCTGCTGGTTCTGGAGCTGCTGGGCCAGCTCGTACCTTAAGGAAAACAGTGACAATTCACAGGGCTAGACACCGCAGACAGTGTGCAAGGTGGCTACAACTGTGAACGCTGTCATTTTTAAAAATTATATTTTTTCTTCCACTATTTTATTTTACAGTCATGACAGCAATCTAACAGTTACATGCTTTATAACCCTGAAGAAAGCTATGTTGCTTTAAGTGCTATCACAAGCCATAGAACATGAAGACAGCAGAAGTCAGTACATGCAACAATTTCTTCAAGTTCAAAAAGCTGGCACTGTGGCACACACTTGTAATTCTAGCACTTGGGAAGCTGAGGCAGAAGGACTGTTGTGAGTTCAAAGCCAGCCCAGATTACATAGCAAGACAGGCAGTCTTTATACTCTGCTCTCAGTCCAAGGCCCACATGGTTTTTGGATGTTGTGTTTGGATATAAAGTGTTCCTTGCCGCAGAGTTAAGAAGTGGGCTCTGGGGAAGTCACTGAGTGGATGAGAGCTCTGACTTCTTCCTGAACTAATCCCTTGCTGGGTTACTAAGATAAATGCATTTGGAGAGGTGGTACAAAGACCGGGTAGAGGAAGGTGGTGACCAGGAGCATGCCTTTGAAGAATGTATTCTGTCCCCTAACCCTTTTTCAGTCCTTCTGCTTCCTGGCCACCAGGAGGTAAGCATCGTGCCACATGCTTCCAAATGCTCTGATTTAAGCCTCGCCACAGCTTAAAAGCCACGATGCCAACAAACCACAGGCTGAAACCTCTGAAACTGTGAGATGAAATCAACTTTCATCCTTTCAAATGTTTCTCTAGGGTATTTAACACAACAACAACAAAAAAACAACTAACACAACTGGCTGATTATCTATCATGCTTCAAAGCATCAGAAAGCTTATGTCCGTTTTCTCATGTAAATGAAGCTAAGAGCAACATTCACATACACAAGATATACCTACTAGACAGTCATCAGGTCAACAATTTCTCATTTAAAGAGAAAGATGAACAATGAATTTAGTGACAAAAACCTAAGATTTTTTTATTGTATTTTTTTTGACAAAACCTAAGACTCTTAAGAAAAAAAAAAGCTCAATTATCTTATTAACAGGCTGGATAATACACACAGCACCTAGGATAATGAATACATGGTAAGGTTCTCCAAGCACCATGGAGTATGTGTTCTACTCCAGAATTTTTTGTATCTGCCTCCTCCAAATTTCAAGTTAAGTTCCAAAGTCTTTCCTTCCCTATTTTTGGTAGCCAAAATCAATTCTCACCGACTTTTGGTACAGAATGGATCATGTAACAGACAATGGACACACAAGCTCCCAAGCTCCAGGCCTCTCTCATTACACAGCTGTGGGCCAACTTGGCGCAGGGGAACCTGTTGCCCTGTGACATGAGCAGGAAGAGCATACTTAGCATGTGTGCCGGCAAGGGTTCCCAGGTTCCAAATACATTCACAGGATCAAATGTCCCACACCAAGGGGAGTGCAGCATGGCCAGGCATGTAACTGTGACACTGCATGACACCTGTATGATGCTCTGGAATGGTCTACGAGCAACTTGCAACTTCCTAGCTAAGCCAACTATTCCAAAATCAAATCAATGTGTGAAGTGTGCTCATACATTCAACATGGGAAACACACAAACACAAACACACACACACACAATCTATCACAGTTAGTTTGTTCTAATGTGGGGTTTGGATTTGCAGGCAATATGCAGGCAGATGCACCTGGGTTAAACTACTATCTGCCCAGAAGTCAATGTTCTAGTTCCAGGTTTAATGCCTTTAAACGGATGATCTAATACACGTTTCAGACAAGCTGAGATGCAGCCAGCCACCTTATCCCTGCTTACACGGCACTACCTTATGAGAGTGCTGGTCCACCAAGCCTCAGCTCTAGTCAGAAAGGGGTCTCTTTTGTATAAGCTCCATTGGAGTTCAAGAAGCCTGCCAGTCAAGTTTAAAGATGTAGGTAGCAAAGAATGATGGGTTTGCAGGATATCTAAGACACACGCTCTGTTACCCAACAACATAGAATGCCAATGATATTCACTTATAATAGGCCCAGAAACCAGAGTTGACATTATTTTTAAATACTTTTGAGAGAGAGAGAGAGAGAGAGAGAGAGAGAGAGAAGGAGGGAGGGAGGGAGGGAGGGAATGAGCAAACCTTATTCCTGCAAACAAACTCCAGACATATGTACCACATTGTATATCTGGCTCTAAGAAAGTACTGGAGAACTGAACACAGGCCAGTAGGCTTTGTAAGCCGGTGCCTTTATCTGCTGAGCCATCTCTCCAGCCCAAGTTTCTTTTTTAAAATCTTTACAACCTAGGAACTGGAGAGATTGCTCAGTGGTTAAGGAGCTTGCCTGCAAAGCCTAATAACCTGGGTTCAATCCCCTAGTACCCATGTAAAACCAGATGGAGTTCATTTGCAGTGGCTACAGGCCCTGGAGTACCCATTCTCTCTCTCTTTCTGGGTGCAAATAAATAAATAAAATAAAATTTTTAAAAAAATCTTGCTGGGCATGGTGGCTCACACCTTTAATCCCAGCACTTGGGAGGCAGAGGAAGGAGGATTACAGTGAGCTCAAGGCCACCCTGAAACTACCTAGTGAATTCCAGGTCAGCCTAAGGTATAACAAGACCATACCTTGAAAAACGGAAAAATGAAATAAAAATAAAAATCTTTACCACCTAGCTGTACTAGACATAGCCCAGCATTTCATCTAATGATTATCAGTTCCAAAAGAGAACTTACAAATAAGGCTTTAAGACCAAAATATGCTGCCTCAATATCAGAAGTAAAAATGATGATACTCGTGTAATCCCAGCAATCCATAAACTAAGGCACAAAGATATTGAGTTCAAGACCAGCCTTTTTTTGTTTGTTTTTGTTTTGTTTTGAGGTAGGGTCTCACTCTAGTCCAGGCTGACCTGGAATTCACTATGTAGTCTCAGGGTGGCCTTGAACTCACGGCAATCCTACAACCTCTGCCTCCCGAGTGCTGGGATTAAAGGAGTGCACCACCATGCCAGGCTTTTTTTTTTTTTTTTTTTTTGGAAACAAGGTCTCATTCACAGATCTGACTGGCCTTGAACTCATAGCAATCCTCCTGCCTCAGAGCTTCTCAGGTAAGTAAATAAAAAATAAATTGATGTTTTCTTTCATCTATAACTCTCAATAGATTCCCCAGGCACTTTAGAAATTACAATACAGAGGGCTGGACAGATGGCTTAGCGGTTAAGGCATTTGCCTACAAAGCAGAAGGAGCTGAGTTTGACTCCCCAGTACCCATGTATAGCCAGATGCACAAGGTGGCACATGTGTCTGGAGTTTGTTTGCAGTGGCTGAAGGCCCTGGCATGCCCATTTTCTCTCAGTGTCCACCTCTTTCTCTCTCTCTCAAATAAATAAATAAAATATTTTTTAAAAGAAATTATAATACAGAAATCAAAGCCAGCCAGTTGTGAAACAATTCTCTGTATCACATCTGGAAATTGTAATCAAAAAGTAGCCATCAGCATTATACCTACCTATGGGTTTTCATGTGTTTTTTGCAATTCAATGAGGTCTTAAATGTTTTCTGGCAATAAGGACACATGTAGGGACGAAGGTCATTGTGTATACCCATATGTCGCCGTAAGCTGCCACCAGTGGTAAAGGCGCCATTACAAATCAGACACTTGAAAGACTTCAGCCCAGTGTGCGTGCGGACGTGGGCTTTGAGCACTCCTGCAGAGACAAAGCCTCTTCCACACTGAGAGCATTTGAAAGGCTTTTCGCCTGTATGTGACCTAAAGATAAAAAAAAGCCTTAATATTCCATACCCACGAGTACTTCTCTCCATTCTCACTTTTTAAGCCAAGCAGCAAAGACATACCTAGCTCTGTACATTTTGTCAAACCTGATACTCAACTGTACATGACTTGCCAGAGACACAGAGCCACAGCTGAGGTGAGAACCCATGTCTTACTTGAAAGCTCCAAGCTGTTTTTAGACAATCAGATGATCACAGTTTTCTACTTTCTTTTTTTTTTTTTTTTTTTTTTTTTGGTTTTCTGAGGTAGGGTCTCAATCTAGTCCAGGCTGACCTGGAATTCACTATGTAGTCTCAGGGTGGCCTTGAACTCATGGCGATCCTCCTACCTCTGCCTCCCAAGTGCTGGGGTTAAAGGTGTGCGCCACCACGCCCGGCTTAGTTTTCTACTTTCTTTTCACTAATGACAGCCCCAAGAATTTAAGCTCAGAAGAAAATACCTAAGAAAATTCTGAGCACATGGTTAAAGGCACTTGATTGCAAAGCCTAACATTCTGGGTTGGATTCCCCAGTGACCATGGAAAGCCAGATGCACAAAGTGATGCATGTGTCTGGAATTCATTTGAAGTGGCAGGAGGCCTTGGTGACCCATACTCACTCCATCTCTCACTCTCTCTCTCTCTCATATAAGTAAAAATAAAAAATTACAATTAACTTAATTCTAATTTTAACAAATGGTTGACACTTTCTGAAAATTGCAAACACCAAAATGTAATTGGAATATAAATTCAACTCATCAACTTCTGAGTAAAATATTTCAATGAAGATATTAAAAAATAAAAATAATAATCAACTAAGAATATTTGGGGTCAAATATATTTTCACTATGCATGCTAACAATATTATCCTAAATACTTGTAGATGCCACTAGACCACTAAATCTCTATAATTATACTAAATTCTCACCTCTGACCTTTTGTGACCTTACCTGATGTGTTGTTTAAGATGGCAGGATTTTTTATATGCTCGATGACAGTAAAAACACTTGTATGGTCTATCTGCTTCATTTACAAAATTATTATTAAAATAACTTTGGAAAAACTGGTTTTTTGGAATGGGCTGGATAAGACCTACAAGCACAAAGAACAGAAGATCAGCATGACTAATAAAATTAAATGTCAAAAGGCATCAGTTTTAACCTGAAGTTTATAAAAACACTAATCAGTTGTAGACTCAGTTGTGGCCAAATGCTGTCTTAATCGTGCTATGGATTATGTCATTATAATGACATCTAAAATAGTATATACTTGCCAGGCATCATGGCACAAACCTTTAGTCCCAGCACTTGGGAGGCAGAGGTAGGAGGATCACTATGAGTTTGAGGCCACCCTGAGACTACATAGTAAATTCCAAGTCAGCCTGTACTAGAGGTAGAGAGACCCTACCTCAAAAAACAAAAAAGGACAAAATAAAATAAAATACATGCTTGCCTGCCAAAGCCTAGCTCACATGAAAGAAAGATATCACACATACTTGTGATATCAAGCAATTTCCCTGAGCAAGAAGGGGAAAATAATTTGCTTTTGTACACCTACATGTGCACACACAAGTTGTATAACATAGAAATAGTTCAAAGTAGACCTATCATATAAATATGTATAATATCTTATTACATTTGTGCAAAACATCCAAAATTTAAAAACACTGTTCGAAATATTGTGGATAAGAGATATTCGACTGTAAGAGAGCATCCTGACCCTCAGACTGCACATGATTCTATGTAAAACCTACTTCCTAGCTTTAAAGAAAAAACAGGACACTGCAACACAGAATGGAATGAACTACAATCCCTATAATTCCATAAAGCATGTTAACAGCCAAGCTTAGTAAAGACTGAGAGTCATTTACACCAACACAACTGCTCTCTGACCACACTGCTGAGTGTGGTAGTCCATGTGATGTGGAAAGGAAATGAGCTCCAATGACACACACGCCCAGCCTACATGTCACACATCAATCTATGTTCAGTCCACCACAAGCACAAGCCAGCTGCGTGACACAGGCAAAGTCAGCAGCTCTCCCAGAACCCTGGTTTTGATGTGTATAGAAATGAGGAAAAGGCAATGGAGAGACGTGCAGAGATGTATTCAAGTTCTGATGCAGCTCTAAAAGTTTTTAAACATACATGACACATGATACTATACCATTCAACCATTTTCCGTAATAACCAGAGATTAAGTTGGCCACTATTGTATACATTCTGATACTATCTAAAATTATAGACTTGGTGTAAAACATATTGTGTCGTATATGACAAGACTGACTTGGGCTAGCTGCTCAAAATTCCTTATCCTGTTTTTATCAAAACCTATCACATAGCCAAAAAGCCCAGAGTCTGAGAGCAGAAGTGGACACAGGTAAGTAAGGATGGAACTGAACATAATAAACTATTACAGTAGTGTGACGTTGCCGTGAGGAATTGTTTCCCTCGTGTGTCTCAGTCTAGTAAAAGGAGAATTCTGCTTCCATTGATTTAGCCTAAGGTGTGAGCAGCTGTGAAGCAAAGGAGAAAATTTCCTTTTTTTGGTTTCTTGTTTTGGTTTTTCGAGGTGGGGTCTCGACTCTAGCTCAGGCTGACCTGGACTTACTATGTAGTCCCAGGGTAGCCTCGAATGCACAGTGATCCTCCTACCTCTGCACCACCATGCCAGACTGCAAAGTTCCATTTTAACCTCAAAAAAACTATAGAATCAGAATTCTAAGTTCACTCAATTAAACAATCATAAACTTCGAAGTCATGAAACGAAATAATTTTTTAAATAGTAAATAAAATATCTCTGTATACCACTTAACTCTTTTCATACTATTTTTTTTTTTTGCTTATACTGGATTATTGTTCCTATGAAAATTACATAATATAAAAACTGCATAAAAACCGGGCGTGGTGGCGCATGCCTTTAATCCCAGCACTCGGGAGGCAGAGGTAGGAGGATCGCCATGAGTTCAAGGCCACCCTGAGACTACATAGTGAATTCCAGGTCAGCCTGGGCTAGAGTGAGACCCTACCTCGAAAAACCAAAAAAAAAAAAAAAAAAAAAACCCTGCATAAAATGTAAATTTGCACAGAAAACTTAATGAGTGCTATAGTCTAAATGTCAGCAACCCCACAGAAGTCCTAGGTTAACTAGGACTAATCTTCACTGGCATAGGAATAAGTAGGGTGGGGGATTTTGAGAAACCACTGATTACTGAGGATGGAGCCCTCATGAACAGCATTAGTGTCCTTGTACAAGAGAGCTGTCTGGTGCCACCTGAGATGAGGTGAGCCCTCATCACATAGCAAGTCCACCAGCACCTTGACTTTGTATTTCCCAGGATCTGGTGCTTTAAGAAATTGCTATTAGGCACAAGCTACCAGGTTCAGGCTGTTTTTGTTACAGCTGCCCAAATAGATTAAATGAGGTTTCTTTAGTTTTGGCCTAGAACTTACAAGGGTCATTTTTCTGAAATTTCTAGTAAACAGTGTCTTCTTTCTGGTTAATAAAGTCACAGTTAGGCTTGATTAAAATACCGCTGAGCCTAAAATGCACTTAGAAGCAGGTAAGGTTTTCTTTTCTTTCCAATGCAAAGACTAAGGCAGTCTAACAATAATCTGTCACACACTTGGGGAATTGAAAGACAAAAGTACAAACTGTCCTATTGTTCCGTATTTAAAAAAAAACTCTTCAACCTGACAGGTCCATTGAGGCAGAACTTCTCTAATGAACACTTAATCTCCTCTCCCCCTCCCCTTCCCCCTCCCCCCCTACCAAAACACACAATCAGAGCAGCACTTTAGCATGTTGTAAATAATGCTTAACGAATACCTCATAAAACCATACCTAAAAGTATTTAACTGTGCATACACATCCTTCACCCACCTGGTCCCAAGTATCGTATCGGCTCTAACAATATGGAACAGCCCGCCTTACCTAAGTCAGTTATGAGAATTGGTTCTTGCAAAGGAATGTCCGGGACGGGAACATTCGACTTGCCAACCCGAACCTTTGAGGGTTTACGCTGGTGCCTCATCTTCCTCAATTCCGTGTGTTTAAAGTGGGAAGCTATATGAGTCTTCCTATGGCCTGAGGTTCGGAATTTTTTATCACAGTGAGGACAAGCAAAAGGTCTAACTCCTAATAAAACAAATGTACATTTTAGAATTATTTTAAGAAATGATACGCCAATGACAAATGCCAACATAAAACATTTCCAATACTAATTTAAAAATTCAATTTTTTACTATAGGTTTAGGATTTCGTGGGTTTTATAAATTAGTTATCTTTCCTTACTTTTAAACAATACTATTACACATGTGAGGGCATATAAAAGCTTTTCAAGTAAGAAAGAACACGGGCTATTTTTAGGATAAGGTTCAAGTTGTAAATTATGCATATTCAAACCACAAGTCACCCTGAAGAATCCCAGTGTCTCTCCAGTGGACATCAAGAGGATGGAACACCCGCAGCCCTCCCCCCGCAGGCTGCTGTCAGATTAGTTAGCACCCAGACAGCAGACAGGCAGTGAGGGGCAGTGGTCATGGACAGCAGCAATCATGAAAGTAAAGCAATGGCAACAGTCTCACTGCCATGTCCCTTGAGATTTCCTCCTCCTGCAACTTCACTGGTCAGTGAAAATGCAGCACCCAAAGACAAACATAGTCAAAGTCAGCCTTCCAGCACATGGAAGGTAGAAACAGGAGGGTCAGGTGCTCAAGGACACATTCAGCTTCCCAATGAATTCAGGGCCAACCTGGATTATACAAGACTCTGCCTCTGCCTCAAAACAAACCAAAGCAGAAGGCCAGCAGACTGCTCTGAGAGGTGGGCAGACCACTGCCCTCATTGCTCCCGTGCCCTGCGACAGAGCAGCGCACCTGTGTGCAGGCGGATGTGCACCTTGAGGCTCCCTGAGGTGGAAAAGCTCTTCATGCAGTACTGGCACTTGAAGGCCTTGATGCCCGTGTGAGTTTTGATGTGAGCGGTCAGTGTGCTCTTCACAGCAAAGGCCCGGAAACACTGTGGACACTTGAAGGGCTTCTCGTGGGTGTGGATACGGATATGGCGCACAAGATCACTGGGCTTCCGGAACTCCTTAGTGCAGTAGGGACACACGTGCCACCGCACCCCGTTCTCCTCCCGAATAGAGCCTAGAGTGTGACAAGGAAAGGAGAATAGTCCAGCCAGCCTAGAAACCATAGCACTACATCAATGCCCTGCAGTGTCCTTTCATGGCCCCAAAGCAAAGCTGTGAGCTTTCTGTCACAGAACACTCATGATCCATCAAGGAAAATGAAAATTCCAGGATGAGAACTTCATCCTTCAGAAAGCCCTAAAGTCTATGAAGAAACAATTCATAACCTCCCACCCCCAACACAAGGGTTAACTGGACAGACTACAAATAACAGACTGAGGTCACTCTGGATGAGAACAGAAATAGATGTCATCAAGCCAACTCAAAGATAAAGAAGTGCTGGGAGATGGCTCAGCTGTCAAAGACACTTGTTTGCAAAGCTTGACGACCCGGGTTCAATTCCTTAGTACCCACATAAAGCCAGATGCATAAAGTGGTACATGCATCTGGAGTTCGTTTACAGTGGCAATAGGCCCTAGCATGAATTCATTCTCTCTCTCTCTCTCTCTCTCTCTCTCTCTCTCTCTCTCTCTCTCTCTCTCCTCTCTCTCAAATAAATAAATTTTGAAAAAAGAAATGTCAGACTGAAGAGATGACTCAGTGGTTAAAGGCACTTGCTTGCAAAACCTAACAACCTAGGTTTGATTCCCCAGTATCCATGTAAAGCCAGATGCACATAGTAGCCCATGCGTCTGGAGTTCATTTGCAGCAGCAGGAGGCTCTGGCGTGCCTATACTCTCACTCACACACATACTCTCTCTCTTGCTCTCTCTCAAATAAATAAAATGTTTTTTAATTGGCAAATTTCTCATGCTGTGATAGGGAATGTATAAATAGGTATGGCAAAGAAACAGTGGGTATGATACTGGAAGCTCATAATCAGATGTTATAATTCAATTTTGCATCTAGCTTGAGGCTATTCTTCACAGAAGCAAGACAGAATTTATGTAAATAAAATGTATAAAAATAGAAAAGAGCTGGGCATGGTGACACATGCCTTTAATCCCAGCACTCAGGAAGCAGAAGGATTGCCATGAGTTCAAGGCCACCCTGAGACTACACAGTGAATTCCAGGTCAGCCTGGACTAGACTGAGACCCTACCTCAAAAAAAAAAAAAAAAAAGAAGAGAAAATTAGACAAAATTCAGCAGGACTGTTTCTTTTCTTTTTTTTTTTTAAACTTTTTTTAAACATTTTATTTATTCATTTTCAAGCAGAGAGCTACACAGAGAGAGAGAGAGTAAGAGAGAGAAGGAGAGAGAGAGAGAACCAGGGCCACCACCTTGTGGGTCTGACTTATGTGGGTCCTGGGGAATTGAACCTAGGGCCTTAGACACTGGAGGCAAGTGCCTTAACCACTGGGCCATCTCTCCAGCCCAGCAGGACTGTTTCTTATTTTTAATATTTTCAATTAGAATTACATATCTGAAGTTAAATAGACACCCACAGTAACTATACAAATAATTCAGGTAAAGAATCCACATAAAATAATAAGGGCTGGGCGTGGTGGCGCACACCTTTAATCTCAGCACTTGGGAGGCAGAGGTAGGAAAATTGCTATAAGTTTGAGACTACATAGTGAATTCTAGGTCAGTCTGAACTACAGCACAAACCCCCCAAAAAAATTAATACATAAATAATAATATTTTGACCAGGTTAATGAAATTCACCAGAAAATTTCAGCTCAAAGTCATTTCACTATGTCTATAGAGGCAGTTCTATTAGGGAAAAAGAAAATCTTGATTCCTTCTCTTTGTTTTTTTTTTAATATTTTATTTATTTATTTGCAAACAGAGGGAGAGAGAGAGAAACAGAGACAGAGAGAGTGTATGGGCACACCAGGGCCTCCAGCCACTGCAAACAAACTCCAGGTGCATGCACCACTTTGTACATTTGGCTTTATATGGCTACTGGGGAATCGAACCTAGGTCATTAGGCTTTGCAGGCAACACCTTAACTGCTGAGCCATCTCTCCAGCCCAATTCCTTCTCTTTGTTATCAGCAAATGCAAAGAGTTTTTCACATATGATAGCAAATCCACAATGGAGGAAAAGATCTTTTCCTAATAGTGTTCTTTGCAATAATAATTCACACAAGAAAGGGAATTAGGTAAGAATAGAGAAAAACCAGTAGTAGGGGCAGGAGAGATGGCTCAGAAGTGGTGCATGCATCTGGAGTACATCTGCAGTAGCTGGAGGCCCTGGTGTGCCCATTCACTCTGTCTCTTATATTTCTCTTTTTTGTTTTAAAGTTATTTTTTAAGATATTTTATTTATTCATTTTTCAAGCAGAGAGATGAGAGAGAGAGAGAGAGAGAGAGAGAGAGAGAGAGAGAGAGAGAGAGAGCGCGCACCAGGGCCACCACCTTGTGGGTCTGGTTTATGTGGGTCCTGGGGAATTGAACCCAGAGCCTTAGGCACTGGAGGCAAGTGCCTTAACCGCTGAGCCATCTCTCCAGCCCCTCTTATATTTCTCTTTCTGCTTGTAAATAAATAAAAATTTTAACATTAAGAAAATAGTAGTTAAACCATCTCTTAACTAAAAATCAGAAATCCTACTTTCCAATCAAACATAAAACAGATATAACTAAATATATAGGGTAACATAGTACAAAGGTGTCTAGGAACAGGCTGGAATGAGGACTCCAAACTACTGACCCTTCTCCAAGTGTAATATGAATATATTTGGCAAAAATAAAGACAACCGAATCTATATTTCCAATTCTAACAAAAAGAAAAACCTAGAAAACTAGGTCTGCATCACCATTAGGTAAGCTCCCTGAGAGCCTAACAAGAGCTTTACTCCTCACGTATATTAATACATTTAGAGGGGAGAGATAATCTTTAAGATGAAAATTAATTTTCTAAAACTTGGCATCTAGCCTTAACACTGAAAACTAATCTAAAACCAAGAGCTAAGTAGAAATGATAAACACAGCACTGAATGGGAAAATATAACACGCAATTGTATTGAAGCCAGCAGGGAATATATTATGACTTCTCCTGATTTACAATGTCCTAGAGCTATACTGATCAATGCAGGTGGACAAGAAACCCACAGTATAAGCTGGAAACAAAGGACACCACCAGGTCCTCCACCAGGGTGGAGAGATGGCCTGGTAGGTAAGTGCTTGCCATGCAAACATGAAGCCTGGAGTTTAGATCCCTAGAACCCATGTACAAATCCCAGATGTGGTGTTGTGTGCCTGCGATCCAGCACTGGGAGGCAACAGGGACACTCCTGGGGCTCACTGGCTAGCTAGTGTAGCTGAATCAGTGAGAAACCGTGTCTCAGCCAAGCATGGTGGTGCACCTCTTTAATCCCAGCACTCGTGTGAGTGAATTCCAGGTCAGCCTAGGCTAGAGTGAGGCCCTATCTTATTTTTTTAAAAAAATCTATATCAAAGAATAAGGTGAAAAACAATAAAGGTAGACACCAGATGTTGACCTTTGGCCTCCACATGCACACGTGTGTATACTCACACACAAAGACACATACACAAACACCACACACATCCATATGCCAAAAAATGACACTAATCAAAAAAATCCCAGCACTCGGGAAGCAGAGGTAGGAGGATTGCCGTGAGTTCAAGGCCACCCTGAGACTACATAGTGAATTCCAGGTCAGCCTGGGCTAGAGTGAGACCCTACTTCAAAAAAAAAAAAAAAAATCTTAAAAACCTACTCAAGTACTTATATGTGAAAATGAGCAGCTTTCTTATCTACAAACATCCACAAGAAGAAGCTCTGTGTGTGTGTTCTTGCACACATGCATGGCATTCACATGGAGCTTGAAGGACAACTTTGGGTGTCCTTCCTCACCATCCACCTTGTTGAGTCAGGGTCACTCACTGGTCACCACTGTGTTCCCCTGACAGGCTGGCCTTGATCCTTCAGTCAATTCTCCTGTCCCCATCTCCCTTCTAGCCTTAAGCGAATTGGGATTACAGATGCTCTGGCTTTATGTAGGCTCTGGGAATGCAAACTGACACAGCAGGGTTTTCTCGACTGAACCATCTCCCTAGCACAATCAATAACACTAGTGTGAGTGAGTGCAAGTATGGGTGGTGCATGTGCACATGAGCAGGTGGAAACCAGAGGACATCACCGTCAGCCTCAGAAACGCCACCACCACTTTTGAGACAAGGTCTCTCACTGGCCTGGAACTCACCAATTAGAAGAGACTAGCTTAGCCAGCAAGCTCTAGGGATGTTCCTGTTTCAGCCTGTCCATCCTGGGATTACAGGCACACACAGCCATACCTGGCTTTTTCCGTGAATACTGGGGGGTGGGATTCAGGTCCTCCTTCTCGAGAGGCAAGCACTTTTCCAACTGAACGACCTCCCCAGCCCATCACAAGAAAAAATTTTAAAACTACCAAAGACAAGAAATACATGGTGAATAAATGGCTGAAAGATGAAACATTGTAATCTCCTTAGTTGTCCCTGGCCTAGCTTATAAAGAAAAGGATGCTTTTTGGAGCTTCAACAGAAGTGAATCTAAAAAAATAAATGTGAAAAAAAAGTTTGAAGAGAAGACTAGACTTCTGAGTTGTTAACATGCACTACTAGAAACTAAATAAATGGCAGAATAGCAGAACAGTCTCCAAAAGACCCCAGTGGACTCGGAGAGTGGCTACAATAAAGGTAGGTTGCAAGGCTGGAGAGATGGCCCAGGGGTTAAAGGCACTTGCTACAAAGCCTACTGGCCCAGGTTCAATTCCCCAGTATCCACCCTCTAGCCACTGCAAACCAACTCCAGAGACATGCACCACTTGGTGCATCTGGCTTATGTGAGTACTAGAAAGTCAGGTAAGTTCCTTAACCACTGAGCCATCTCTCCAACCCACCAAGGCACCATTTTAACCCAGAAGATGAGTAAAAACAGTACCAAAGTTCAATAGTAATCTCTCAAAAGAAATGTGGTGAAACTGGTATTCCAATTCAATTCAGTGGAAGGAAATTATTAATATTTATCCAAAAACATTTTTGAAGCACAGCCAGGCACAGTAGTGCCTGCAGGATTGCATGCCTGCCATCCCAGTGCTGGGGATCTGGAAACAGGAAGACAGAAGTTGAAGGCCCACTGGCTTAATAGCAAGCTTAGGCCAGCCTACTAGACAATCTCATAAAAACAAAACATGTTTTTCTCTTGTTTCCACACACATCACTAACAGAAAATGAAATCTGTGTAAGGTCTATAGGCTATAGTCACTTTTTAACTTCCTGACGGGACTATGTATAGTTATATGAGAGACTATCCTTAATTGTAGGAAATATACACTTAAGTATTTACAGTTTACAAGGGGAACTAACTCCACTCACAAAACAAGCAGAGAAGCACTCCAGGGAAAGTAAGTGACCAGTCATGGAATTCTGTGTTGTCACAAAACATTTTGGTTAAGACTAATTATTTCAAAATTAAGACCTTAAAAACAGCTGTAGAATTTACCCTCTGAAATACTTCTGGAAATGCATCCAATAGATAAATCAATATTTGTGAAATGACAGAGCTACAAGTGTATCTACTTAGCACTGTGTGAGCTGTAAATAATTTAACTGTCTACTTACTAAACAGCAGCCAGGTCCAATAAACTGTGAAACAACCATAAAAAGGAACTATAAGCAGGGTGTGGTGGCACACGCCTTTAATCCCAGCACTCAGGAGGCAGAGGTAGGAGGATCACCATGAGTTCAGGGCCACCCTGAGACTACATAGTGAATTCCAGGTCAGCCTGGGCTAGAGTGAAACCCTACCTTGAAAAACCAAAAAAAAAAAAAGAGGAACTATATATATCCAGGCATTCTGAAATTAAATCCAGCAAATTTTTATAAAGTGGCCAAAAGTAACCTGAAAACATGATGCATATGCACCCCTCTGCTAAAACAGAAATCTAGACAGTGCCACCCCCTCAGCCCCCCCACCCGTGTGCCAGCTGCATTTTCTTCATGGTGCCATAACTTCCTCCTTACAAAAAAAACAAGTCTAGGGCTGTAGAGATGGCCCAGTGATTAAAGCACTTGCCTGTAAAAGCCTAACAACCTGGTTTTGATTCCCCAGTACCCACATAAGTCAGGTGCACAAAGTGATGCATGTGTCTGTAGTTCCTTTGCAGTGGCTAGAGGCCCTGGTGTGCCCATTCTATCACTTTCTCTTTCTCTCTCTCTCTCTCTCTCTCTCTCTCTCTCTCTCTCTCTCTCTCTCTCTCTCTGTTTGCATGCAAATATTTTTTTCGAGGTAGGATCTCACTCTAGCCCAGGCTGACCTGGAATTCACTATGTAGTCTCAGGGTGGCCTTGAACTCACAGCGATCCTCCTACCTCTGCCTCCCGAGTGCTGGGATTAAAGCAAATATTTTTTTAAAAGAAAGAAAAACAAGCTTAAAGCACACATGCTCACTAAGCACTATGTGTCATGCATTGTGCTACACACATTACATGGATTTTCTCACTCAGTTAATTCTCTTTGATCTGTTCCATCATCTACCCCATTTGCAGATGAGAAAGCTGACATCTTAAAAGCTAACAAACTGACCCAAGACTCAAGGGCCAGTGGAAATCCAGGGTTCATATGAAAACCCACATGCCCTAGAGCATGAGTGCAGCTTTCTGAAACAGGCAGGTCTTCCTAAACTCACGACCCAAAAATAAAAAACATTCTACAGGGATGAATAAATGGCTCAATCCCCTATATCTCTCATACATGCCTGTAAGTCCAGTGCTGAGTGGTGCAAAGACAGAAGGATTACTGGGGCTCACTGGTGAGCCAGCCTAAACAATAATACACCAAGCTCCAGGTTCAGTAAAAACCTCTGCCCCAGAGAGCATAGAGCACACCCAATGTCCTCTGGCCTCTGCATGCAGACATACAGGGCACATGCACCTGCATACCCCACATGCACTGACACACACGCAAGCATGCACTCACATGTGCGCACACACACACACACCACATACTACATACACACATCAAAGAAAGGAGGGAAGGGAAGGGGAAGGCAGAGAGAGAGGGAAGAAGGGAAGAAAAGAAGACAGACCATCTCACATGCCAAGTACGACACCAGGCTCCAAAGGGATCCAAAAGTCAATGAGTGCCCTACGCTTCATTTCTTTCATCTGGGTCCCCAGCCTATGGAATAATGCAATCCATATTCAGTTAATCCTCTGTGGAAAGGCCCTCACAGCCACCCAGAGGTTTTACTAATCTCTGAGAAATTTCTCGATCCAATAGAGCTGACCATAGAGATTAACTATCAGAGGTAGGCAGCCTCAGAAAATCACCATGCTGGTTCAGACTAAGGCCTCCAGCCTCTCTAGAGCATGAAGGATATGATGCTTCAAGAGCTTTGGATCCCAGCTCTGCTTGCAGGGAGGCTGGCCCCGAGGACTGCATCTACCTGTGCCACCTTGGGATCAGGAATATTATGGTTTTAACATTGCTTTGGGTTAATTGCAGTAGACTTATTGAGAATCTGTAAACTGCATGTGATTTTCCCTAAATACAAGTGAGAAACAAATAAGAGAAGTTGCCTGCCTGCTGACTCAAACTATTCGACAGTAACAAGCTGATGGCAAGAGGCTGGGGAGATAACTCCATGGGGAAAAGAACTTGACACGCAAGCATGAGGACATGAGTTTGATCCCCACATGCACGTAGAACCAAGTGTGGCAGGGGCAGGGGGGGAGGTTGAGGTAGGGTCTCATTCTAGTCCAAGGTGACCTGCAATTCACTATGTAGTCTCAGGGTAGCCTTGAACTCACAGTGATCCTCCCACCTCTGCCTCCTGAGTGCTGGGATTAAAGGTGTGCGCCACCACTCGTGGCTAAAATTTTTAAATTTTAGAAAGTTAGTAATAGGTGGTAGAGACACAGCTCAGCAGTTAAAGGTGCTTGCTTGCAAAGCCTGGCCACCTGTGTTTAATTCCCCAGTTGCCCACATAAAACTGGACAGGTCACTGATTTGCAGGAGCAAGAGACCCTGGCATGCACACAAACACACACCTCTCTCACATGTGTGCAAATAAGCACACAGCTTTTTAAAGGTTACTAACAAATATGACCCAGCCATCCTAGGACCTTAATTCTTTATTTGAAACCTTAAATCCTTTGCCTTCTAAATGTTGATGACCATAGATTAGTGCCACTCAGCTTTGGTCAGAGAAGCTTTTCACAGTCGGTAGTGATTTCTGGGGAGACTCAGCACTCATCAGAATGGTGAGAATCAGTGACTAGAGTGGTCAGTGCTAAGTAGGCCATCTCTATCACCACCAGCAAGGCTCAGAAGGCCAGGAAGAAAGCAAGATCTCGAGGACAGGGATGCGTGCTGTGGAAGGCTGTCCTCAGGACATCATAAGCTCATGGCAGCTATCATTACCTGCACCAGCCTGGGCCCTTCAACACTCTGTCACGGATGGCAGAGGAGGCTCCCTTCTCTTCCTAAGCAGTTATTGCTTGCTGGGTGGAAGGGGAGACAGCTTCTTCAGTTGTGATGGTAAATTAGCTGCCCATGCTCAGATAAATAATCCCTCACCTATGTTCATGCAAGCAACCCTAATTAAACAGAGTGGGTCACTCTAAATCTACATGTACACACATACATATATACATGCGTGTACACACATATTTATGTATACACATGTATACATATTCACACACACGTATCTGTAGAACTGAACCTACTTGGGAAGAAAGAAGCGGTTCAGGGGAAAAGAACAAGAGGGTAATGAATGGAGGGTGAGTATGAGCAAACTACATCATGTACATGTATAGAACTGTCAAGAAAATACACGCACAAGGCACGCTATCTGAAGGAAAGGCAGGAAAACAAAGAAAGAAAACGTCCCCCAGCTCCCCAACATGAGTACGTGATCCCTTTCTAGCAACCCCGTCATCTGGAGGGATTAAGAACCCACACTATAATTGACTGTTTCTGTAATAATTTGGGTGTCTTTTTTTTTTTTCGTTCTAAAGAATCAAGAGGTATGCTTTGGCTCTTTTTAAAGAGCCCTTTAAACTTACTTTTTGTGTTCATAATGATCATTTCTGAAAGTGAAAGTTGGTGAATGATGAAGTGGATTTATGGCACCATGGGAGTCTTTTTTCTTTTCTGTTTTATCTGCCTGAATCAATGTCTGTTTCTTGTCACCATCATTTGATGTTGTATATGCTTATGATTTCTGTCCCATGGTGCAGACTTATGCTATTACTGGGCATCCTAAGAATTAACTTTCAACAGAACTCTACTTGTTGGGGCTGAAGAGATGGCTCAGCAGTTAAAACTGCTTGCTTGCAAAGCCTGTGGGTCCAGGTCCAATTCCCCAGCCACCAAAGTAAAGCTGAATGGGCATTTGTTTGCAGCAAGAGACTCTAGTGCATGTGTGTGCTTGCACACACAAAAAATTTTTTTTAATTAAAAAGCAGAAAGATTAAGTCCTGTGCCATACAACTCTCCTGCTCCCCTTGGGGAATGCCTGCTGCTATGCAAGAACCACTCAGAGCCCAGGGAGTCCTGACTACGTGGGCACAGCCATCCCAGTCAGCACCACCACAGAGTGCCAGGCAAGCACCCTCAAGAGCTCCATGCTGAAGTAGGAAGCCATTTTGACAGAGGATGGAGGGAAGGGTACAGGGAAGACATTCTCAGTGCAGAAAAGCCTTAGAAAGCATGTTTAAGACAGCAGGACTCTCACTTCACTAGGGAGTTAGATTACATCCAGAACAGCAGAGCCAGGTGAAGGAAGACTCAAAGCCAAGGAGCAAGGTAAGCATGGAATAGCACAGACTGGGGTGGGGGTTCAGGAGTGGGACTGGGTGGTGTCAAACGGCAGAACCCATAGAGAGTGAAGAGGAAGAGCTTGGCAGAAGGCTGCTGGATAAGGGAGCCACAGGGCATGAAGTAGCCAAGGTGAGAATCAAAGGAAGTGATGGCTTGAGAGCCACAAGAAGTGTCCAGACCTAGCAGAGAGACAGCAAAGGCATTCAGAGCTCCATCCCTGGGACCAGTGGAAAACAGCCACATGAAAGAAGACCAGTGTAGCAAGAAGATCCATCAGGAAGTGTCATGGGGTAGGCTAGAGAGATGGCTCAGTAGGTAAAGTGTATTCCCTTGGCACTGAGGAGGTGGAAACAGGAGGATCCCCAAGACTTGCTGGTGAGCTACGCACCAGGGAAAGACCAGGTAGATGGGCTGGAGAGATGGTTCAGAGACAGTCAAGGAACTTGCCTGCAAAGCCTAAGAACCCTGGTTCAATTCCCCAGTACCCACATAAAACCAGATGCACTGTGTGGGGAATGCATCTAGAGTTTGTTTGCAACAAGTAGAGGCCTTGGCACACCCACTCTTGTTTGTGTGTGTGTCTGTCTCTCTTCTCTCTCCCTCTGCTTGCAAATAAATATTAAAAAAAAAAAGAAAGAAAGAAAATAAGGTAGAGCAATTGAGGAAGAAACCCAATGTCAACCTCCGGCATCCACCCACACACATATAAACACACATACACTTGTACACACACATATGCTTGCGTAGCTATGCTTCCCACCTTGACCTGCAAACAAACAAAATGTCATGGACCAGTGAGATAACTCAGTTGGTAAAAGTACTTTCCTTGCAAGCATAAGGACCTGAATTCAATTCCCAGAAACCATGTAAAAAACAAGCCAGACTTGTTGGTATGAATGTATGATTACCACCCTGGGGAGGCAACAACAGGCAAATCCTAGAGCTTACTGGCAAGCCAGTCTTCCCCTCTTGGTGAGCTCTAGACCAATGAGGAACCCCATCTTAAAAAGGGTACTGTGAGTGACCCCTGAGATAACTCAGAAGTCACCATAGAGCTGAGAAGAAGTGACAATAGAGTGTTCGGCACCGGGAAGAGGTGGTAGAAAGATTGTAAGAGACAAAAGAAGGGTAGGACTGCAAACAATGCAATCTTCCAGACATAAAATGGCCTTGATAATCATTACTTCACAATGCCTGATAATTCCTTCTTAAGACCTTCAAAATGGGAGGAAAAGATGATGACATCAAAACAAAATAGACTAATTGAGAGGGGGGTTGTATGGGGAGGGAATTATCATGGTTTATTATCTACAAATATGCAAGCAATAAAAAGTTTAAAAAGGGGGGAGGGGCACTGAAAGCCCTGCATGGTGGCACACACCTTTAATCCCAGCACTGGAGAGGCAAAGGCAGAGGCAGGAGGATCACTGAGTTCAAGGCCAGCCTGGGACTACAGAGTAAGAGTTCCAGGTCAGCCTGGGCTCGAGTGAATCCCTACCTCAAAAAAAAGGGGGGGAGGGGAAGCACTAAATTCCTAAGTAATGTCACCCAAGCTTGTCCGAAGGCCTCTACAGGCACGCGCGCACACACACAGCTGCACAGCCACGGGCACCTGTATATGCACGACACACATACAAAACTTTTTTACAAAGCAATGTCTTGACTGCTGTCCCTTTTCATTCTCAACACAGGTCAACTCCAGTTCAGACTGAGAATGTGCCACCAAGAAGAGTGGGGACAAGGCCGGGCGTGGTGGCACACGCCTTTAATCCCAGCACTCGGGAGGCAGAGGTAGGAGGATCGCCATGAGTTCGAGGCCACCCTGAGACTACCTAGTGAATTCCAGGTCAGCCTGACTAGAGTGAGACCCTACCTCAAAAACCAAAAAAAAAAAAGAAGAGTGGGGACATGTTTCCCTAACAAAACTCACTATGAAGACACAAAGAACAAAGCGTACTGTTACCAGGTAGGAACGGTGACTTCTTCTTCATCACTTTTTTCTCTTTCCTATCCGTCTTCTCGGGGCATTCCTGCCCCTTGTCCTGCCCTGTGTCCATGGAGTCAGCTTGCTCCACAGAGACCCCAGAGGCATGTGGACTCCGAGTTGGCACTGCAGAGTCGCTGGGAGGTGCTGCAACTGGAAGTGAAGACAGCCCACTGTTTTCTAAGGCTTGCTGAGACAGAACAAAACTATGAGGTTAGAAGAGCCGATAGCCCAAATGTGCCTACCCAAACCTATCACAAGATGCCATAAACCTTTATCCACAGAACTAGCTCTAGTCCCAGAAACACACCCTGCAATCCTGAGCCATTATAACACACGGAGGCTGAGACATCCCAACAAAATATTGATATGATAAGCACTTACAGAAATCTTACCTCAGACAACTTGCACTGTCTCTAAGCAGATTTGGTAGTCTATCTTAAGACATACATCACCCTAATTCACCTGTAAAGCACTGGCTAAGACATGGCACCCCAAGTTCCTGATACCCCTGGCTAACTCCTCACCATGAAGTATAGGAAAGGTTGGTTTATACCAAGAGAAAAGTGGAGGAAGGCCCCTCTATGAAGGTGGAGCACGTCTGTGAGGGCAGTGCTGGCCATAGTGTACAGGTGGACAGGCACTCTTCCACAGCCTTCCTCCTCCTCTCCCAGACATGTACTGGGGCTGTTCACAAACCATAATACAAACCAGCCTTCACTCTATGCACACTGCACCCATCTAGAACTCTCAAAAGGCTCCCCAGCACCCCAGGAAGAATGAACTATTCCAATTCTGCCAGCAGGGATGGACACAGAACGGATCTACCCTTGTCAAGTAAATTTACCTGAAGAACAAAAGAGAGTTTCCAAGTGTTTTAGTTTGTTTGCTTGCTTTAAGTATGGACTGTTGGATTATTTAGAAAGTGGCACTGTCCCTCAGTAGTTACACAGGCATGCTTTGCTTTACTACTGTTTTTTGCATCCCTAGTCCAATAGTAACCCCTGGTTTCTGAGAGCGTGCTTCACCTGGAGGATGTCCTGGTTGATGCCCACAGTCATGCTCAGTTGCCGCCCAGTCTGCGGGGACGGCTGGGTCTCCACAGGCCCTGGGTCGGACAGCTCCAAAAGCTGCTGGATGACGTCAGTCACTGCCTGAGAATTCTGCTGACTGGAGGCTGCTGAGACCTGGACTTCTGCCTGTTGCAGAGGCAAAGTCTGAAAGAGTGTGGCCTGGAACAAAGTTTCAACAATATGCTTCAATGATTTCTGTGTAAGGTGCATCACTGGCTTTTAAAAGAATACACTCAAACTGTTCCACAACTTTGTAAAAGTCCTTATGTAGAGAGAAGACTAATCAATTCCAAATGGTAGTCTAAGCACATATCCCTCATCTTCCTGTTAGTCTCTAAAATGGAATGAATTTTCAAAGCATGAAAGAAGGACATGGGGAGGGACACAGAAGGAGAAAGGTTCGGAGGCTGGCCAGCGTGGTCAGAAATATCCAACAAACTTCTAAAGAGCAGACAGACTGTGCTGGAAGAGAGCTGGGAACTAAAATGCCAGGTCCAAAGGCAGTGAGGGGAATGCAGATACCCAGTTTGGTATATTGCAGAGGTGGGTGTGTGCCCATACCCACAGGATGCACAAGTCCAGAGAAAACCTCATGAGATCTATGGTATATGATTAATAATACCACCTCAAACTTACTCATCAACTATAGCAAGCGTACCACACCAATGCAAGGTGTTAATAACATGGGAAACGGGTGGTGAGGAGTATACTGGGGGGTGGGTAGAGCTCCGTGCAAGCATGAGGACCTGAGTTCAATCCCCAGTATCCACACAAGTCAGGTGCAGCAGCGTGCACCTGTAATCTCAGCACTGGGGAGACAGAGAGAAGACACTTGCTGCCAATCAAGCCTAGCCTGATGGATGAGCTCTAAGTTCAGTGAGAGATCCTGTCTCAAACATATAAGGTAAAGATGGCTTAGCAGTTAAAGATACTTGTTTGGAAAGCCTGCTGGGCCAGGTTCAATTCCCCAGTACCCATGTAGAGCCAGGTGCAAAAAGTGGTCTTAGCATCTAGTGTTCATTTGCAGTGGCACACCCATCCATACACATGTGCAAATAAATAAATAAAAACATCTTAAGGCCTAAAGAGATGGCTCAGTAGTTGGAGGCACTTGTTTGCAAAGTCTAATGGCCTATGTTGTCTCAAGTGTCACCTCGAATTCATAAAAATCCTACCTATGCCTCAAAATGCTGGGATTAAAGGTGTGTGCCACCACGCCTGGCCAAATATAAATAAATAAATAAATAAATAAATAAATAAATAAATAAATAAATAAATAAATAAATA
>PVHP010010094.1:0-48581 GCA_004024765.1 Zapus hudsonius | reverse complement strand
CTTCATTACAAATCTTGACAGTACTTGCGCATTCCCTGGGCAATTACAGATGATTCTAAATTGTCATCCTTCCCTCCACAAGGGGACATTATCTCAATTCCCACACCTGTTAACACACTTTAAACTGCTCCACTTTAGTGTGCTATAAAACATCCCTAAACATCCCAAACTGATGAAGGCGTGGGTGCCAGGATACCCAGAAGTGAGTTTTGCAGGATAAATCTGTGAGAGTTTAGCTGGGTTCCTGTTACATCGCAGTGAGACAGAATCCCTTGGGAACCGATGTCTGTATGCAGGGGAGAGAGACAGCCTCTACCTGGAATCTCCTCCGGGGAGATGGGGCTGGGGTCTTGACATAAACCGAGGGGCATTGCCTCTTTCTCCCATGCTCATAACCAATGGTGGACATGTGGCCCAAATGACCAAATGGAGTGGACCCCAGGGCAGCAGCTCAGCCTTGAGGTACAGAGGATGTAACCTGTTCACTTTATTGGGCTTCTGGGCTATGAGTGTGTTCATTCTGGCTGGGGTCAGTTGGGCACCATGACAAAATGGGGCTGTGGGGCATAAAACAATTTGAGGAACATGTTTGTGGGCACTTGACAGAGTCTCCTAAGCTGACCACAATCAAGGACCAAGTGCTAACTGAACCCTTTCACCCACTAGTCAGCCAGGAACAATCCTTTTTAAAAATATCTTTTTTGTCCATAATTAGATACATTGTCTGAGCAAATCTTGTGGTGGTACCCCCATTTCCCTCCTCCTTTCCCCAACCCACTGGGGCCCTACTGGGTGGGCATACTGAATCAGTCCATGGGGTAGTGGGTTGTGAATTGCACAAGAGGCAGCCAGTGTTTTTTCTCCTTTTTGTGTTGTTGCTGAGGGGGGCAATGACTCTAGATATTCTCCCCCACCATGGCTATTACACTCTTTCCGCCCCCTCTTCCACTCAGTTCCCTGAGTCATGGTGGGTAAGTTTTAAGTCTGCTTAATTGTTGAGATCTTAATTGTCTCTGGCCTTGTGCTTTGGATTGTGTTGGGTATTGTTGGTGTCTGTCTCCATTGACCTTTTATGGGTTATCTGACTTGCTGTGGTGGTAGGTCTCTTGTTTATCTCTCCACTTTCTCATAGGTTTCGTTTGGTCCTTATATGATAGGCCAGGGCTGGTTCATCTCCTGCCAGGATGTCAGCCATCATCCCATGTCTTGTTTGTGGAACTGGTTGTCCATGGCTCTCGCTGACTTCTGAAAAATACAAACAGAATCTCCATGGGAGAGTGAAGTCAATATAGATTAAATGAGGAAAACATTGCTAATTTGGCAAGATTCTAATGGGTGTAGCCTCTCTGTAGCTCTCTGGTAGTAGAAATTTCCCCTTAGAGCCCGGGGTACCTGGACCCATATGATTTTGCTATGGATCCCAGTTCCAGTTTAGGGTTTCTTGCCACTAAGTGGATCTCTTAACCAATCAGTAAGCCATTGTTTACCCTCCTAGGTTTAATGCCACTATTGCATAGGTGAGAACTTCTTGACTTGCTGGTCTCTTCCATAAATGTGTTCAGCATTTTCATGACATTAGTCTATATTATATATCAGTGGTCTCTGTTTTCTCCAAATATTATTGACCAATTTCCCCTGGCAGCTCATGTAATGCCTTCCAGCACTACACATGCTACCATCTGGGAGCTGGTTACCATACTGGATCTAGCAGGGTCTCTCCTTTGGCCTGGGGTGGGTATTCAAGAGCTTTGACAAAAGCCTATCTTCTTTTAGGGACCTCATGGGTCTCTTTGATCAACAGCTCAGGGTGGGAAGTAACCAATGACTGGGAAAAGGAGATGCAAACCTGAGCAATTTTTCTTGGGGTTAGGCTTCCTCTGGTTCTATTCATGGCCCCTCTTACCAGGTGATGACCACAGCTTCCTCAAGAGCTTAGTGTATGAAAATAAGGATTTTATGATATCAATTCATTATTGGTTTAGCTTATAAATCAACTCCTCCCTCCCATTCTCCCCTCCCCCCAATTCCTTCCATCTCTTTTAACAGTCTCTCAATTCACCTGTCAGGTTTTCTTAAGAATTTAAGCTTAACCTGGTTAGGAACCACATATGAGGGAAAATATGTGACATTTGTCTCTCTGCTCTTGTGTGAGTCCACTTTTCTTTAAATTTCATTGTCATTTTCCTTTCAGCTGAGTAGAATTCCATAGTGTAAATGTACCACAACTTTGATATCCATTCATCCAGTGATGGGCAATTGGGTTGATTCCAATTCTTAGCTATTACAAATTGACCTGCTGTAAACATGGTTGAGCAAATGTCTCTCTGCTGAGGCTTGAGTAGAGGGATAGCTGGGTCTGTTGGTAGCGCTATATCCATTCTATTCAGAAGCCTCCACACTGCTTTCCATAGTGGTTGTACAAGTTTGCCATCCCACCAGCAGTGAATGAGGGTTCCTTTTCCCCCTACATCCTCATCAGCATCTGTTGTTGGATTTTTTTAATGATTGCCATTCTGACAGGAGTGAGGTAGAATCTCATTGTAGTTTTGATTTGCATTTCCTTGATGGTTAAGGATGATAAACACTTTCTTAAACGAGAATTGGCCATTTGTGTTTCTTCCTCTGTGAATTCTCTGTTGAGATCAGTGCCCCATTTTGTGAGATGGCTATTTGATTTTTTTATTCTTTGTAAATTCCAGATATTAGACTTCTGTCCATGTTGTAGCTGGCAAAGATTATCTCCCAGTCCGATGGTGGTCTGTTGGCTCTGAGTATGGTATGTTTGTCTGTGCAGAAGCTTTTTTTTTTTTTTTTTTTTTTTTTTTTTTGGTTTTTCGAGGTAGGATCTCGCTCTAGTCCAGGCTGACCTGGATTCACCATGTAGTCTCAGGGTGGCCTTGAACTCACAGCAATCCTCCTACCTCTGCCTCCCGAGTGCTGGGATTAAAGGCGTGTGCCACCACGCCCGGCTTTGTGCAGAAGCTTTTAAGCTTAATGAGATCCCATTGGTTAAGTGATTGTTGTACTTCCTGGGCTACTGGAAGTTTTTTCAGGAAGGTTTTTCCCTACTCCTATCTCGTGGAGAGTTCATCCTATTTTTTGTCCAGGGTTTTCAGAGTTTCAGGTCTTATGTTGAGGTCCTTGATCCATTTGGAGTTCATTTTTGTGCATGGTGAGAGGAGAGGGTATATTTTCATGTTTTTTACAAGTATTTATCCAATTTGTCCAGCACCATTTGTTGAAGATGGTATCTTTGTGCCAGCCAACATTGTTGGCAACTTTGTTGAAGATAATAAGTAACTAGAGTTACTCCAACTGAGAGCAGGGTCTTCAATTCTGTTCCATTGGTCTCTGGTTTTATGCCAGTACCATGATGTTTTTGTTACTATGGCTTTGTAGTATATCTTTTGTAGTATCTTTTGATCAGGAATGGTGATGCCACCTGAGGAGGGTTTTTGTTTTTTTTTTTTTTAACTAAAGATCAATTTAGCTATCTGAGGCCTTTTGCCATTCCAAATAAATTTGAGATTATTTTGTTCTGTCTTTTTTTTATTTTTTCTTTATTAAACAGAGATAGGAGAGAAAGAGAGAGAGAGAGAGAGAGAGAGAGAGAGAGAGAGAGAGAGAGAGGGAGCACCAGGGCCAGCACCTTGTGGGTCTGGCTTATGTGGGTCCTAGGGAATTGAACCTGGGGCCTTAGGCACTGGAGGCAAGTGCCTTAGCCACTAACCCATCTCTCCAGCCCTATTTTGTTCTATGTCTATAAAGAATGAAGCTGGGATATTTATTGGCATGGCACTGAATCAGTGTATTGCTTTTGGAAGAATTACCATTTTTACAATATTAATTCTACCTATCCAGGAGCATGGAAGATCTTTCCATCTTTTTATTTCCTCTTCTATTTCCTTCTTGAGCATTTTTAAGTTTTCGTTATACATTTTTTCACATCTTTGGTTAGTGTTATTCCAAGGTATTTGATTTTTTTGAGGCTATTGAAAACATGACAGTCTCACTAATTTGTTTTTCCTGTATGCATACAGGATGGCTACTGATTTTTGTGTGTTAATTTTGTATCTTGCCACTTTGCTGAGGGAATTTATCACTTTTAGGAGTATGCTGGCACTACTCTTTGAGTCTGTTGTATATAGGATCATGTCATCAGCAAAAGGGGTAGTTTTTACTTACTTTCCAATTTGTATCCCTTTTATGTCTTTCTCCTGTCTTATTGCTTGAGCTAGAACTTCAAGCACTATGTTGGAGAGCAATGGTGAGAGTGGACACCCCAGTCTGGTTCCTGATTCTAGTGGGAACTCCTTGAGTCTTTCCCCATTGAGCGTGATTTGGGCTTTAGGAGTTTTTTATATTGCATTTAATATGTTGAGGTATAAACCTTCTATGCCTAGCTTCTCCAGGGATTTGATCATGAAGTGGTGTTGAATTTTGTCAAAAGCCTTCTCTGCATCGATTAAGATGACCATGTCGTTCTTGTGTTTGAGCTCATTAATGTGGTGGATTACATTAATTGACTTCTGTTTGTTGAAACAACCCTGCATCCCTGGGATGAAGCCTACCTGGTCAAGATGGATAATACTTTTGATGTGTTGCTGTATTCGGTTTGGGAGGATTTTGTTCAGAATTTTTGCATCTAAAGTTCATCAGTGATATGGGTCTATTGTTTTCCTTTCTTGCTGTGCCTTTGTCTGGTTTTGGTATTAGGATGATAGTAGGGGGTTGGAAGCATTCCCTCTTTTGGGGGCCATGCCTGTTCAGGGACCTAACTGC
Organism: Zapus hudsonius; assembly: GCA_004024765.1. Lineage (NCBI taxonomy): Eukaryota > Metazoa > Chordata > Mammalia > Rodentia > Dipodidae > Zapus > Zapus hudsonius. Next base: position 43,799 of record PVHP010010094.1, on the reverse strand, counting down.
CTGAGAGAGGTGGGTGGCAGGATACACGAGCAGAAGGAAGGGGGCACAAGGCTTGAGATGGTCCTATGGAGCTGGCCTGCCTGCCCCACAGAGGTGGGTGGCAGGCAGCATGAACAGGAGGAAGCTCTCTGTATTCTTTGATGTGTTGGAGCAAAATACAAGTCTAATAGGCTAATGGGAAATATACAGACATAAACCAAATGTGCACAGGGGATTTATGCAAGGGCGGGGATAAAACAGGTAATCTAAACAACACCAAAGTACCTAAGGGTATGTGTTGACTCACTCCCTTAAACCTTTTAACTGGGAGGCTGAGCTAACTGCCAGGTTTGCCTGAGACCTAGTAAGAGCCTGGCTCCCAAGATGGACAGGAGGGGCAGACAAGAGGGCACTGTAAATCTGGAACTATCAAATGAGACAAATTTCCTTTCTAGACCCAGCTTATTTAAGAATCAATCAACTCTGCTAGATCCTGTTACCTCTAGGTGTGGCTCTGTGCTCACCCAAGCTGAACCTGAAGTTGGCTCCCTCCCAGTTAGGCTGTGGGGTCCTGAATCTGACCCCCAGATCAGCTGCATTAAATGCTGATGGCTCTGAGTGCTGGTTGCTCACTCCCTGGACTCCTCTTTCTGGCGGGTGCTCCCTGGCTGGCCCGCAAGTGTGTCTGCTCCATGAGTGGAGAGCTCTCACTGCTGCTCTGCTCTGGCACTCAGCTACAGCAGGTTGCTGGCAGGTTCCCAGCATGGAGCTCTTCCAGCTGGGACTCTGCCGCCACTAGCTGCTGACCACTGGGGCAGTGGTTGATGGAAGCCCCATGTCTCTCCTGATTTTCTGCTAATGTTAAAAATTCCTATGCACCCTTTGTTTCTCTGGGTGTGGTTCTGCTCTCACCCAAGCTGGGCCTGAGGCTGGCTTCCTCCCCATTGGGCTGGCTGTGTCCCCAAGCCCTGAAACCCTCGGTTCAGGTGCCCTATGAGGAGATGTCTCTGCCAAAGGGCAGAAGACTCAGGCTGGGAGGTAGGATCATCATGTCTCACTTTATAGTCCTCTTCTTGAGCTAAGGAGGCCACACAGCTGGTGCTGAGGCCCTGGGGCTCTGGGATGAATCTTTTATGGGCACCAGACCCAGGGGCTCTCCTCTATGTTCCCTGCAGCTGTCCCTATAGAATTCTTTCCACCTGGGAGAGGAGACAAGGCCACTGCCTCACCAGGCATCTCTTCCCAGGGGAGGGGAGAATGTGTCCCAGCTCCTCCCTGCATGCCTCCCCAGCAAGCCCTCTCCTCACAGGCTGCAGGACCTCTGCTCTTCACTGCAGGGCATGGGTGTATGGGTGTCTCTGATCATTCCTTGATCCTGCATGTTCCCCAAGTCCCCTGCACTGGCAGAGAGGGTTGGGGGTGAGGGGTGGGGAGGGATTCATGGAGCAGCTCTGACCAGGGGATTTGGAGCAGGCACCAAACCCATCCCTTGAAAAGCTTCAGATTGAGGGTTACAGTTAAGATGACGGTCAGAGTTTAGGGTTAGGGTCAGGTCACCCTGGACTTCTCTCTCCCTTATCCTGCTGTCAGGGTCCTGTACTGAGTGGCCAGTATAGAGAGTCTGGCTTGTATCCATCCCTGAGTCACTGTGTAGATTGGTGACTTTGCTCAGGTAAAGCCCCTATGTGTGAGGACTCCTGATCTCAGTTCTGAAATAGAACCACTGAGATGATCACAGGAGCCCAATACAACAAAGCTCTACACAAGTGATAGAACAGGGTCACCCTTGAGGTGACTTTGGGAATGAGGACCAGTGTATCCTTGAGGTCAAAAAAGTAGCTGGTTCCTCTGAGTATCTCAGCTCTGCCCATCTGGGGTTTGTCTCATCCATCCAGGTTCAAGTGTGGGGGGAAAGGGCTAACCTGTGACCATGAGTTCCAAGGCTAACATGGCCTGAATCTAATAGGTCATCACAAATGCTGTCCCGTGTCACGATAATGAGGTCCTCTTTCAGGCCAGGCGTGAGCCTCATGAACTGAGGGGACAAGAAGGACTGAAGTCCACCATGACCTGAGTGTGGGAAAGAACTGTTCCTAAAGGCCTGTCAGTGTGACAGAATTCCCCAAGAATGCACTCACGAGGAGACACTGTTGGCTTTGGCAGTTATTCTCCCTGTGTGTCCTCTGGATCCCTCCTGAGCTAATGGGTTTGGCCTTGATGGAATTCCAGAGAACTCCTAATACCCTAGAACCAGCATTGAGTGCCCAGTGGCCAAGTGCCCAGGGTCCCTCACAGCTCATGGAATGAAACCACCAATGTCCCAGAAGCCATTGCTGGCCTTGTCCTACTTTGAATAGGGTGTTTTGTTTCTCAGCGGTGGAAACAGAATACTTCTAAAACTTACAATCTATTTTTAAATTCCTTTCTAAAAATTTATGAGCCTGAAAAATACATTGATTCTGGGCCAGAATGAAACAAGGCATGATGATTTCAAGTTTTCTTTTTAATTCATCAGGCATCATGCACATCATTCCTGTGTCTGTTGAATTCATGACTCTCTGTTTAGACCCCATGTAACTGGCAGGAATCAGGAAGTGTTCCTGGGAGGACCACGGGGGTTTATCCTTTCTCTGAGCTGTAGATCCTGTCCAGCTGCAGGGCCAGTAGGGAGCGCCAGCATCTGTCTACCCGAGGCCTCAGATCTAGTGTCAGCATCATCTTTGGCTATGAGGGCCCTGAGGAGCAGGTACCCTCAGCACAGAGGGCAGCCTATTTGGGCTCGGTGGCCTCTCTAGCCTCTTGTAGGATCACCCTGGCCTGGGCCTGTGGCCCTGGAGGCCTCAGCACAGCAGAGGATCAAGGCTCTGAGAAGCCCTATCTTCATATTTCAAGGACTGGGTGGGTCATTCAGGCCCCTTTGTGAGGGTGGGGGGGTCGTCACACAGAGCACCATATTATAAAAAATAGCAGGGATATTTTTCAACCTACAGCCAGCAGAGCTGCCTCAGAGAAGTGGGTGAGGGTGTTCATCCAAGAAACAGGGCTCCAACCTCAAGGTTCTTGGCTGGAGCTGAGTGGGACCTACAGGGTTTGCTGGCTACCAAGGGCAAGAGAGTAAGAGATGCTGGAGGCTGTCTGTCTACCTTCCATGGTCTCTCAACCTGCCACAGCCTTCTTTGTTTGCCACCACATGGGGTTCTCATTAACACACCTGGGGTTATTAAATTAAAACCTGAAGTCATCAGAGTGATTTTCAGTATTGGTTTTTATACCTTGCAATGACAGTTTAAATGTAAATGTAAGTTTTTTTTTGTTTTGTTTTTCGAGGTAGGGTCTCACTCTAGCCCAGGCTGACCTGGAATTCACTATGTAGTCTCTGGTTGACCTCGAACTCATGGTGATCCTCCTACCTCTGCCTCCCGAGTGCTGGGATTAAAGGCGTGCGCCACCGCGCCCGGCTCTGTAAGCATTTTTTTTTTCACATGGGAACTCATCTGACTCTTGGTTCACCTGGAGGGTGTCTGGCAGTGGCCAGAGGGACCCTGACCTGCAGCAGGAACTTGTAGTACCTTGAGTGCTAGTGAGTAAGTGCAGCCTCAGCCCCACAGGAAGGTACAGCCATGGTCCTGTGGCCACAGCCTCTGAGACCTTAGGGTTCACCTGCTCATCTCAGCATCCACAGAGAGCCGGCTCAGGGCTGCACAAGTACAGCGAGAGAGCAGCTGGCAGTCAGTCCTCATTTCAATCCTCGTGCCCTGACTCTTTGGTCATCGCAAACTTCATCAGAAGACCCCAAGACGGTGGCCCAGGCTGAAGGACAGGAAGCTCTGGGGGCAGCATCACGAGAGCCACTGTGCACCAAGGCTACTGCTCTAGACCCAGCCAGCCTCAGTGGGCTCCGGGAGCAGCTGGGCACCAGAGCCCTCCCTGGAGTTGGACGTGGTCTGGGTCCCACAGGCTGCTCCTCAGACCCTCCCTGTCGTCTCTGTGCTCTGGAAATGGCATTCATCTCCCACCTATGATCACACTGCGCAGAGCTCTATGGAACCCCAGCCAGATGGCTCCTCCCCCACTGCACAGACCAGCGTGGCCCCAAACACCCCAGCTTAAAGCAATCTCAGGGAAAGGTGTTAACATGGAAACTAACAGGACAATGGTTTTACTTAAACTATCTCCGTCGGTTTTCACAAGCTCACCCTGAACGAAGCTAGTCGAGAAATCTCCAGTGGTTGTGGGTGAGCAGATGGAAACATAGGTGAGAAAGCTAATTTCAAAGCGCGGTAGGGGAGAAACGCATTTATATCACTCTGTGAGGTTTGGGAGCTGGGGACCTATGGATTAAGATTGCAAAATATAGACTAACCAGAGAAAAAGCATGCCGATTTAAATCTTTAACTTCACTCACCTACAAGGGGGTCACGGAAATAAGCAAAATCTCAAATGTACAGTGAGGTTTGAAAGCTTAGCTGCATCTGGATGGAGGTGTGGAGGGTCAAAGGGTACTTAATAAAGCTTGGAGACTTTAATGAAGATCAGGGTCCCCCAGGAGGCCAAAGGGACCCACGGTGACTGGAGACCCCTTTTGTCTGGACGGGGTTCTGCCTATGTTCTTGGAAACAAAGATCAGAGCCGATTGAGGGATGTTTATGAGAACTGAGATGTTTGGAAGCTCAGCTGTAGGCAGATAAAGGATGTTAGGAACTGAGGGTCATGTAGCTGAGGGCTGTGCCTTTGCTCCAGTGGCTCTAATGATTGGGTGACAGATCCTGGTCTCTTGTGTAACATGATGTGTAAGTGTGGGCTTGGCACAGGCAGTGTCTGAGGAGAGGGCCACATCGCAATAGCAAGGCAGAAAAAAGTTGGCAGAAGAACTAGAAGACATTGTGAACAGAGATTTCACAGCAGAGAAATGAGGAATGCTTTAAATCACAAGAAAAGGTGTTCTGCCTCCCTGATACCGGCCATGCCTCAGACACCTCAGGGCTAAGGCATTTCTACCCAATCATGACAGCAAACTTGGAGTGAGACACTATCTAGGGCAGCTAGACCTCACTTCTGCAATAGTTCTGAAGTCTCTGGTAATACACATCCCATGAAGGACACAGCGTGTCTCACAAGTAAGGAAACCCAGTGCCTGCTGATGGCGGTCATTCCAACCCCCTTGACCACAGGCTTCTCACAGCATGCAGGTTCCGTACATTAATGACGCTTTCCAGGACGCCATGCACAGAGGCCTCCATGGAACAGGGGATGCACTGTGATCAATCTTGCAGGGGGCTCATGGGCCCCTGAGAATGGGCTGCTGCTGAGGAGAATCCCAGGAGGGAGGTTTCAAAGGGAGCCAGCTCCTGTCTCACTGAGCAAAGGCCCAGCCTTGATAGACCTGGCTGCTGGAGTTAGGTAGCTTTGTGCAACCCAACAACGTGGGGTGGTGATAACAGTTGTATTTGGTGCATTTTAAACAGCATTCACAGTGGGCTCTTCCCAACTTTGAGTCCTGTTATGGTGTCATCAGGTCTCCGCTCCCTAGGACAAGGCACCATCACTATCATCATAGCCATCTCATCCTTCTCCCCATCCTCACCATCAGTCACTGTCCTCATCACCACCACCGTTATCACCCTCGACATCATCACCGATCAGTCCACATCACCTGTGTGACAACGCAGCATTTCTAATGGTGCTTGACCCCAGATCATCACAGGGACACCTGGCACCTGGGTTTGCTTCCCCACAATTGTCACAGGACCTCGAATGAAAGCCCAGAATTGGGCATTGTCTCCCATCTCTGAGGAATAATATGAGAGAGAGGGAGAGACTGCTTTTAAATGGTTAAAAAAGGTACAGAAACTCAATTCTGGAAGGACACCATCCGCCATTGTGTGGGAATCCCCTTCCTGAGTCAGCATCCTTGAGACCAAAACTTCTATTTCCACATTTGGTAAAAAGTCTCTAAATCTTTGGTTCTTTAGGCTTCCCCTATAAACTGCATCATAGTTCCATTTTAGCCAATCGCATGAGAGTGTGAGATCAAGCAGATAACGGGACCCTCCCACTAGGACACAGCACGTTAGCAGGCTTCCTGTTCATGTGCTTGGCCTGCCCGAGCTCTTCACAGCTAGGCGCCCTTCGTAGAAGTGAGCATTGTCAGCTTGCTTTGGATCGTGTTGTCCTTCTCGGACCCCAGACTCATTTCTAACACACGGCACACCAGCCCCCGTGCACCATACACTACAAGTTCAAATGTGTGCACAGACTCCCATCTGCCCCTGACTCAAATGTCTGGAAGGGATGAATCAGCCCTGTGGCTGGCAGAGGAAGTCACTGCACGAAGAAGAAGAGGAGAGGACCTTGGCACCTGGCAGAGTGTGGCATGTCTTCACAGTGCAGGTGCTTTGATGGTGCTTGACCCCAGCGCACTGGCCACCACGCCATGGACAGAACACACCTCGCAGTGGGAATACAAGACAAGTGGCGCCATTGCCTCACCCTGAACACTGCACTTCCACCCGCAGCCATTAGCTGGCCCCATGATGGCCAGGGACACTGCAGTCCTGCTCCTGTCCCAGTGAGCTCTGTGGACACTGAAGGCCTGGGTCTCTGCTCACCAGCTGCTTTCAGGCTGCACCAGACAAGGATGGTGAGTCTCCCGCAATTCAACCCTCCACGCTGCAACTGCCACCGTGTGGGATGGACAGACTTCCCACTCAGTCCCTCTGCAGCCTCCCTCTGGCCCTGAGCTCAAGGCCTCTTCCCAATTATAGGCAAAGCGCTCAACAAGGCATCCCCAGGCCACCAAGGCCCCGGTGGTGAGCATCACAACTGATCTCCTCTGAGAGACGCCTGATGTTATCTTCTGATTGGGCCAACCCTGCAATGGCTATGCCCTCTGGCCTCACTGCTACAAGGTAGCTTTCCCCCAGTCTTTCCTCGAGAGTGGACTTACTGTGTCTCAGGTGGGTATCACTTCTGTTCTAGCAGATTCTCCAGAAAAGTGCTCTCAACCCCAGGGCCTCACACCCTGCAAGAATTGGCCCCAGGTGTTCACTAACACATAATAGCGTCATTTTCCCCAATTTTGTCAATCAGAGGGTGAAAGCTTCGTGGTCTGGTGTTTTTCCATGGCTCCTGCTCAGGGGAGCATTGTTCACAGGCTTGCTGGCTGGCTCCAGCCTCTGGATTGCTTCTTTACATCCTTTGCTGAATTCCTGTTGAGTTGTTTCTCTTTCTCACAGTGTATACAAAGGTACTTACATATTCTGTATGGGATGAACATATTACATATTCTGCTCTGGGTCCTTTGTTATTTGTTCTGTAAATGTTTCCTCAACTCTGTTTCTAATCTCCCAGGAGTATCTTTCATCCTGCAGAAATGTGAAATTTCTGTGTGTATTCCTTACTTCAGTTCTTGACTTTGTTACTGTGTGTCCCCGAGTTAAGTTTTGGGACATTTTCATCCAAGGGTTTTCCTAGTTTTGCTTTGTATTTAGTGTTACATACATCTGAAAGTATCTTGGAGTGGCGCGAGGCTAAAGCTTAACTTTTAAGTTGCCTTCTGCAGGAATCCATGGTGTCTCATCCTCACATCTCAGCACCTGTGCCTGCAGATCGGCTGGGCTCCCTCATGGAGCGAGGATCCAGCTGACACAGCTCTTTCTGCAGTGTCCTCTGGCTCCATTGTCCTTTCTGCTTTGCTCCGCCTGCTACACCCACTCACAGACGCTCCATCAGTTATGCAGTGAAAGCTGGGACCCCGCCGTCTCTGCCTGGTCTTCATTCCCTTCCCTTTTCTTAGCTACCCTTGTACTTTGCCTTCATGGTGAATCTCTCTCAGTGAGATCTGCACACTGAGTGTGCAGCCCGAGGAGCATGGATGCTCTCTATTGGTAGGTCAAGAAAAGGAGTGTGTGCAGGCAAGCTCCGAAGCCATCCTCCTGCGGGTCCTACACAGAATCAAGGCTTGTCCCATCCTGTTAAAGATTTTGCTGTGCTTGTCAGTTGAATTTTCTGGTTTAATTTTCTAATTGGTTGTAGCTAATAACTAAGGAAATGCTTGTTTTCATGTTTTGAATTTTTCTTTAAGACATCATAGTGATGCCGGTTAACCTGAATTTTCTGTGTAGACCAATCACATGTTCTACACATGTTAATGAACATTTCTTCCTCCTCAGTATTTATACTTTTTATTTTTGTCCTATGCAGTATCCAGAACCTTCCCCATTGCTAATGACCATGACATTTGGTATCTTTACTGTGTCCCTGATGTCATATGCTGTTAGATCTGGCTGTGAAAGCACATTTGTTTTGCCTAATTCTGTGAGCATCACGTATCGGCACACCCTGGCTTTTATTTACACTACTGTCACAAAAAAGTTTGAAGTCATACATAATTCCAAGTGATGGGAAAGAATGGTGGAGGCAGCTGCATGGAGCTGCTGAGGGCTGAGCCCAGTTCTGGGCCATGTCTACATGTGGCATTCTCCATACATGACATTGACGTTTCTGTCTCCTCTGAAATGTCAGAGGTCTGAGGTCTACTTCTTGGCCTCCCTCTCAGGCCAAGGCCACAGTCCACCCTTCTGAGAGACCCCAGAGCTGTAGTGCCGTGCTCACAGTTTGATGAATGCATACTGAGTTGATGTCTGACCCCACTGTCATCAGCCTCACACTCTGAAGCTGTCCGTCGTAGACTGTGGAGACTGAGTCATTCAGGGTGACGCAGCTGACCCCAGGCTCCTCCTCAGAAGCATCCTCTAGTGGGGACATTCTGCTTTGGGCATGTACTCACTGTCACCTGTTGGATTTATGGAGGTTGGGAACATCAGAACCACTTGATTCCAGGTGTCCCCAGAATTGCTCCCCAGGGACAGAATCTGCATCCCAGAAGCTACAATGGATTTCATCACCCTGGACAGGGCCAGAGGTTTTCAGGCCTGGGGACCTGCTGGTTGCTGGGGAAGCTGCACAGGAGAAGGTGGACAAAAAGGGAAGAGAGGAGAGGGAGAAAGGAGTGGAGAGAGGAAAAGCGTGTGGGCGTGCAGGGCTTTGGAAGGGAGGGAAGAGGGCAGAGGCTGCTGGGGATAGAAGTTGAGGGTCACTTGGGTGGAGATCCTGCTGCTTGTATCTGAAGTCGTGCTCATTCTGGAGACCTAGAGAGAGACAGGAGTGCAAGTACAGAGGTCACAGATCCTGCCACCCTGCACTGTGGCCACTCTGCTGCCTGCCTCCCAGCTCTGGTATATTGGACCTCCAAGAATGTTGCCTCAGTGTGTGCTCTTAGGAAGGCCAAGACATGTGTTAGATGAAAGAGAAGAAATGCTGGTTTCAGAAAGGATCCCTGACAACAAGGTCTGCCTCATAGAAGGTTCTAGAACCCCTTGTATCCTGCTGGTTATTAGGTCTGCAGCTGTAACGATGTCCCCTGGCTCCACTCCATCCTCACTGCTCTGGCTCCTGACATCTCAATCCATAACAGTGTCACTGAACTAGTTTCTTCGCTCCTTGATGCTTCCCGATGAGCATGTATACAGCAGATTTTTATTTATTTATTTATTTATATCTATTTATTTCTATATGTTGTTGATCTAACCACCATTGCTTCATATTAGAAAGCCAGGCTGATCCACGCATAGAAAAATGATACTTTTGTTTTGACAACATTGAAGGCAAACCCACCTAAGCTCCCATATCCTCCAGAACTCAGGGAAGCAGCAGTGAGACCCCCTCCATGTGACCACTCCTCAGTGACAGGAGCAGAGGAGCATTTCCAGCTCAGCAGATGACAGGAACACATCCTTCTAGAAAAGACAGAGGTCTCCATCATTACGCTGTCACTCCTGTTTTGCACATTGCTCAACAGGGAAGAGCTGACCGGAATGACTCTACTGTTCTTAAAACGGACGACCTCTGAGGCTCAGTGTGGTCACATGTTCTTGCAGCCTGGAGCCCAGAGCATGGCTGGCCCAACCCTGGAATGGTGCCTCTGCTCCTCTGCTGCACTCCAGTCTTGAGCTTGGGCTCTGAACTCCCACAGCACCCTGCCTATTGCTCAGGATCAAAAATGTTATCTCTATGATATCCTTCCGCCATGACCCTGTGGACTAAGCCCAAGCTGAAGCTCCCTGTGGCCCTTCTGTGAGCCCTGAAGGTCCTGCCTTTGAGCCTCAGGGTCTCTCTCCCCCATACACCTGGGATTCCCGTCAGGACTTAGGAGCCCCCTCCTTAGGATCGTGAAGGCACTCCTGTCTTCTGCCTGCACCAGGCCTTGCAGGCAGCTTCCTGGCTCCACCTTTCACACAGTCCCTAGGGACCCAGCAAGCAGGCTCAGGGACAGCTGAGACTTGCTGTCCTCCAAGCCCCCTGAGGCTAGTCCCTTGGGAAACTGAGCAGTGAGGGTCTAAGCAAGGATCTCAAACAGCTACACAGTGGAAACCACTGGGGCACTGGAGCTCAGACCTGGAGAGGAAGAGCCTTCTGCATCCCTCCTCTCAGCTCCCAGAGGCCAGCAGACCTAACCAGTGCCAGGTGAGGAGAGTCATAACAGGAAACTCATCAGGCACAGACCAATGGCCAGATCCCAAGAGAGTACAGAAGGTTGGTAGAGGCCTCAACTCAACATCCCCTTTTCCCCTGAAGCCACTGGGGACAATCTTCAGGCAGGAGGCAGCCCTAGCAGGGCCCTAGGGACCCATCCATGTTGTGTTGAAGCCTCCATCCCACACGTGCTCAATTGAGAACACCCAGCTCCCCCTGAGCCTGAGGTGAGAATCAGAGTTGGTGGCCAGGGAGGGGGTGAGGGAAGAGCACTAAGACTGTTATGCAAATTACATGCAAATGAGCAGCCTGAGCTGGGTCTGGATGGCATGTTGTTCCTGGCCCCCTTCCCACTGGGCAGTGAACTGGCACTAATTTCCATCACTTATTCAGTTTCTGGGAAAAGCATCTTAAGCTGCCAGAGCTGTTTTGGTTCCAGCAGAGTGAAACACATCCATGCTGTGGGGAGGCAGCACCCCGACCCTGACATGCTGGCTGTGCCTTCAGCAAGCTCACTGACTAGGGCAGGACATAGGACCCTCACTGTGGGGTACAGTATATGGGACTTGCAAGAGTCTAAAGAGAGAAAGGAAGCTTTCTGAGAGGAATCCTGATCTGCGCTCATCCATCCAATTGTTAAACGAGTGGGAGGGAGAACAAGACAGCCCTGCCCTCACTGAGCATCTTGGAGCTGCTCTGTCACCATGACAACCCACGCTAGAGCAACAAGTAGTGTCATGTGAGGAAAGGAGGAACAAGTGACCTCAGGTCGTCTGGTCGTTTGGCACTGACCTCTAGCATGGGAGAACAACAGGAGGGGGCGTGACCCAGGAGTTAGCTGGTCCACGGTGTGAAGAGAGAATAGACATCTACAGCCAAGAGCAGGACCAGGCTTGGGTCAGCGCAAGGCAATGATAACAACAGTGATGCAGTAACAGTGACAGTGATGTCATGATGACAGTGATGGGATTACGACATCATTACATTAAAATTTACCCTCTATGGAACCCTATATGTGTGTCTGAGCACTGTCACAGGCTCTATCCCCTGTCACACTAAACACAAACATCCCTCATTTGCCAATGACTGTGTTTGGCACATCTTGGAATGCCAGGTGATTCTCTGAAGCGCTCACCATTTCACCCTCGCTTCTCTTATGTAAAATAAAAACACTTTTCTATTGACAACCTCTGTACATAGAGACAATATACCATGATCACAGTCCCTTTTATCCTACCTAATCTCCCTCCACTTCTTTCCAATGAGTCTCTCTTCCTCTTTGATGGCATCATTTTTCCCTCCTATTATGCAGGTCGGCCACTGTGAGGTCATGAATACCATGGCCACTTTCTGTCTCTGGCATGGCTTGACCCAGGTGTCCCCCACAAATGAATGTGTTCTGAATGATCAATCCCCAGCTGATGGCAGTTTGGGTATTAGAACCTCGCTGGAGCTGTGCTGTTGGGGGCGGGCTTATGGGGTTATAAGCCAGCTTCCCCTTGCCAGTGTTAGGCACACCTTCCTGCCGCTGTTGGCACAGTGCTGTGGCTGAGGTGATGTCCACCCTCTGCTCATGACGTCATTTTCCCTGCCATCATGGAGTTTCCCCTCGAGTCTGTAAGCCAATGTTGTAGTCAACCTTCTCTGTTGCTGAGCAGAAAGAACCCAAACAAGAGCGGCTTGTGGAGGAATGGGTTTATTTGGCTTAAGGCTCCAGCGAGGTTGTAAAACCCAAACTGCCATCAGCTAAGGATCAATCACTCCGAACACATTCATTTGTTTGTGGGGGACACCTGGATCAAACCATGACAGCCAAATACACCCATTCCTCCACAAACCAATTTTGGTTGGGTTCTTTCCATGCAGCAACAAGAAAGTTGATTACAACAGTGTAGAAGACAGCGTCATGAGCACTCCTCCCCTTCCTTTGACTCTTAGCTTCTTTCTGCCACCTCTTCCACAATGCTCCTTAAACCTTGGAGGGTGTGATAAGGTCTTACTTAGTGCTGAACTGTCATTTCTTCTCTGCACTTCGGTGAGTTTGAGTCACATCAGTAGCCACCAACACTGAAAAGAGAAGCTTCTCTGACCGAAAGTGGGAGCAGAATTAATATAGGGGCATAAATATAAGAATTCAAGGGCAGTTTGATAGGCAGGCTACATCCATTTAGCCAGACAACAGTAGTAGTTTCCCCCTTAGGTCTTACGACCTCTTCAACCACGGGCTTTTCATTAGGTTTTCAGTACCAGTCAGGAATTCCTTCCCTTCTAGTGGGTCTCAAGTCCAATCAGAGAGCAGTTGGTTTCCTCCATAACAGACATGCCACCAATGACACCAGTAGATGTTTATGGCCTGGCTGTCCACCTGTAAAGCTTGCATTGTCAACTGCAAACCTTTGATGACTTTCCCCCCAACAGGCTGCATAGCTCTTCAGAACTCTACAGCTAGTCAACAGAGAGAAGGTTTCCAGCTCAGCTCCAACTTGATTTCTCAGTGTCGCCCAAGCTTGTGGCACCTTCAGCAGTAGTCTTACCATCTTGTTCTGGTGGGCAATGAGCTATTCCTGTAATGTTTGTGGGCCATCAAGGACGTCCCTGATCAATAGCTCACTGGAAGGTCACCCTTTGGCCTGAAATTTTCTTTTAACAATCTATTACTTCTGAGCACAGAATTATCCACTCCCACAGGGTATTTCTACCCAAACTCTCTCTTTTTAACATATATAATATTTAGCTAGTGAAGTAGGGTTTTTGGCTTATTCATAAAATCTTTAATTTGGGGGTGAGGAGTTCAAGGTGGGGGTCTCACTCTAGCCCAGTCTGCCCTAGAATTCACTATGTAGTCTCGGGCTTGTCTGGAACTCATGCTAATACTCCTACCTCTGCCTCCCAAGTGCTGGCATTAAAGGTGTGTGCCACCAGGTGCAGCTCAAATCTTTAATTAACCCACTGCCCATCCCCTCTTTTTGTATATCACCCCCCTGTGGTAAGTCACCCTCATTTTTAATGATAAAAAGCCAGTTCACCTTGGCTTGAACCCCAAAGGGAGAGCCTGATCCACTTAAGGGAGAGCAGGAGGTAGTTAGGTCTGCTCCAGATCTGGGTGTGCTGGGTGCTGAGGGAACTGTAGGGAACTGTCCACTGTGGTCTTTGTCATAGTTAATATTGGGCCATGCTTCCCCCAGGCTGATGCTCCCCTCAGGCAGGCCTTCATCTCTATGTCCTTCTTGACTTTCCCGTGTCCATGCCCAACCTGGGTCCCATGCGATAGCAAATGACAGGACCTCAAGCCTCCTGGAATCTGGTTGGTCCTCACAGAGTCCCACCCTTGTGCTTAGGCTAATTATGTTATGGAGAGGCACAGTGTGTCTGTTGGATGAGATCTGGCCATGTGATCTGTCCCTGGACCGGGGAGGGTCTCAAACTGCATGCAGGACACATCCTTATGGAGCTGGAACAAGGCCTTGGAGTGAAGCTCCTGGTGGTACCCATGCAAAGGTCTGAGTCTCCTGTACAGAGGACAGACACAGCCAAGCAGCAAGGAGACCTCTAGGCTCCCAGCTGTAATGTGTGGCTCCCAGCTGTGGGTACCAATTTCTAACCAAGAGACTGTCCCTGTAGAGGCCAATCTCTGAGTCACAAGTCAGCTTAGGAGGGGGGGGGATGAAGGATGCTTCCCATGGGCGCTCTCCTTTTTACCAGAGCCTGACATAGAGCTGAGTACTTCCACAGAGCAGCAGACAGTGCTGTAAAAGTGTCCCCAGATGATAAACTGAAACACTGAGCCATAAACTCTCCAGGAAACACATCTTGTATTGCAGCTAAAGGGATGTCCTCCACTCAGTCTTAAGGAAGGGGTGGAGGGAACCAGAGAGGATTCTCATCCTTTACAACAAATGTCAACTGACTATTAAAAATTAATATATCGAGTTACAGTCATCTCCTGGGGACATGACTAAATCATGCTGTAAGGAGCAGCTAGTCCAGGCCAGGACGTGGATGCTGGCTTTGATGCCTGAGGCTATCTGAGGTGCCTGGGGTCTGTCATAAATAGACAGACCAGCATAGCCCAGGGCTCCCAACAGTTTTCTTTGGGGGAAGTGTCCCCTGTGTGGCTAGAGGGAGGACTTGCTTGGCTCTTTCAGCTTCCTGTACTTCCAGACCCATTGCCTAGGTGGAGAGATAAGAAGGTGCCTAGGCAGTGTGATGCCAGCTTAGATCCTCCTCGTGATGCCTGGCCCCACCTGCCCTGGAGATTTGTCCACAGCCTCTGTAACTGGCCCAAGTACCATTCTGTGTTTTCTGTACTTCATGCTGACCAGCTCATGCCCATGTGAGGACGCTATCCTGATTGGCCTGCACTCCATTTTGCATATTTCATTCTTTAGGCTGATTGGCCCATCCTGATTTGTCTGTGATTTATTCTAATTGGTCTCTCTTCCTTTCTGCTTGATCCACACACTATTCAGATTGATCAGCTTTGCATTTTGACTGTCCAGGGTCCTGATGCATGTTATCCCAACTAACATGTCCCTCAGTGCAGGGAAGGAGCTGGGGATCTTCCACCCAACACCTCTCTGCAGCTCATCCCCAAAGGGGAAATTCCAGGGAAGAGGGAGCGGATATTCTTAAATCCATGGTGAGAGAGAGGACACTGATGTGACGATCTGACCATGTGCTTAAGAACCTTTGGAACAGGTTTGTGGGTATATTTTTAAGAAGTCTGGAGATGCTCGGTAGAGAACCTTTAAGACACCACTCTCCAGGCAGGAAAGGCTGCTCCTTAAGGACAGGCTGGAAGCTGAGGTTCTCCCAAACCTGAAGCTCCTTTCACTGACACACTCTGCAAGGGTGGAAATGGCTCCTCATACCTGTGGCTGCCATCTGGTCATTCTAGGCAGGACGCTGCTCTGTGAGGCTGTCTGTTGGAATGCAGGGAGACTGTGGGAATAGCCAAGTGACATCACCGCACACTGCAGAGCTCAGAGGCCTCAAGCCCTGGGTCTCCTGTCGGGCTCCACGTCCAAAAATGCCAACAGAGCAGCAGTCACTTCCAGAAACCTCTATGGGACACATCAACTGAAGTCTCTGCCTCAGGCAGCGGCTACTGAACATGGGCCAGGGGCCTTGAGGGTGCTCTGGCTCTTGGTGATCGAGACCCTTAGCATCCTAGACCACCCCTCATATGAAAGATGTCAGGGGACAACACCCACCAGAGGAGGGGGCTAGGGAGAATTATTAAGAGCAAAGCCTGGCAGGAAGCATGCTACAGGAGTCAGAGTGCCCAAGGCAACCAGATAGCAACTCTGGCAACTAAGGAGAGTCCCATCCTTAGGCTCCCAAACTAAGACCTGCCTTGCAGCTCTATTGGGAAGAGGCTCAGGACCCTCCTCTGTAATGGCCATGAGTTGGTGAGGTGGGTAGCCCCTCACTAGGTGTCTCAACAGCGTATGATGGAGTTGGGTGGGAGGTGGAGGTGAAATGAAGGCTGAGCACTTGCCTAGGAGTTAGAGAGAAGACAGGGGCAGGTCAGGGTGCACAGAGAAGGAGCCACACACAGGCCATGCTGGGAACAGACCAATGGCATTGGGTGGAAGGCAAGGTCTCAGACCCTAAGTTCTTAGGTGCAACTATCCTGGGGCAGGTATGAAGACATGTTACCCAAGGTGACAGGAAATTCCTCCAAATGAGAAGCCCCCATTAGTCATTTCCAGAAGGAAGGTGCTTGTCTTTTAAATTTTAAGCATGAATACAGAATGAATACTCAGCAAAGTTTATTATAAAAACTATGTGTGATATAACACTTAATTGGAAAACCCTACAGAATCCCCACAGAGTGGGGTCCTCACCCCAAATTCATCAAGGAGTCTAAAGCTCGCAGCTACCCAAAGTATAGCCAACAAAGAGCTAGAACCCCATTAGCTGCTGGGTGCCCAGAGCCCAGAGGCTCACTCAGCATTGCTGGGATCAGCATATTTATATGGATAAACATACAGGGAGAATGCTTCTGTTGTTTTGATAAAAGTGTCTGCAACTAATAATGGAGATAATTTAATACAGAAGAATATTTTAACCCATTGAGTTTTTCAGACAAGAGAATTATTTTGTTACTTAGACTTCAATGATGTCCATGCACGGTGGAGGTTTCCTGGTGTGGAGGTGTCACCTCTAGAGATCAATACATCATTTCAAACATTGCAGACCTTCCTGGGAGGCGTGAAGTTCAGTGAGAATGAGAGCCTGAGGAAAAGGGAACCCTGTGGATTTTCTTCCATATTTTATAACAGACGATGGTGAGAATTAAGTCGTTATGGTGTCAGCATCTCACTGGATATGTTGGGAAGGGGATGTGCCAGCTCTATTTGAAATGTCAGTATTTACGAAACAGGAGGAACGTGTCCTGTGAAATCGATCTCTGGATGTAAAGTAAGAATATTAAATGTCAAGTCAAAAATGTGAACCAAAAAAAAATAAAATCAAAATGGGTGTGGTGGCACACGCCTTCAGTCCCAGTGCTTGGGAGGCAGAGGTAGGAGGATTGCCATGAGTTCAAGGTTAGCCTGGGGCTACAGAGGGGGTTCTAGGTCAGCCTGGTCTAGAGTAAGACCCTGCCTCAAAAAAATGTCAGGAAAGATAGCTTTGCAGGTGCTCCTAGGAGGGTCTGGAGTAGAACAGGAGTGAAGCCCTCTAGCCTAGAAGTGTCTGGGACTCCTTCTAGCCAAGTAAGTACATCCCCCAAAGACCTTCACTAGACTAGGGAAAGGGAAGACAAAGGCCACTCTCCTCTGACCACACCCAGGTGCAGGGAACAGGTGTGAGGGTGGTGGGCACAGGGGTGGGGCTCTAGCAGGTTCTTAGGCTTACATAGAACCTCTTTGGATTCTGCCTGGGATCCTAGGGTCTACATCTGCCCAGGTTAGGAGACCCAATATATAACTGAAACTCAAGATAACTCCATGTCCAACAATAGGGTATGAGGCCACATAATATTGGGGTTCTCCCATGAGCACTCTACTATATAGAAACTCCAAACATGGGTTTGTTGTAGAAATATCCGGTAATAAACAGACAAAGCCTTTGCAGCAAGAGGAGAGGGGAGTTTAATTTTCACCCGGGGCCCAGAGTCCAAGCATAAATGCATTGGCCATGAACCCCAGTTACAAAGATATCCTCTCCTGAAACCCTGTAGAGACCCCACAGAGTGAGGTTTTCATGCCAAATTCATCAAGGAGACTAAAGCTTGGAGCTACCCAAGGTAGAGCCAACATGGAGCTGGGTCCCCATCAGCTGCTGAGTGCCCAGAGCCCAGAGGCTCACTCAGCATTGCTGGGAAAGAGGCAGAGTCACTTTCCAAGCCTGCTCCGCCCTGTGCTCTGAGGCAGGCATCACAGGGTCTCCTGAAGGAGACAATCGCTTCAGCTTCCAAATGGCTGTAACATGGCATTATCTCTGGTCTCCCCACAAAGCATAATAGCTTCCATCTGATTAATTACCAGAATGGAACCCAGAATACAAAACATCTTGTATTGCAAGCTTTTCATTTGCTGGGAGCCCCATTTAACTTCTTAGCTTCAGAATTTGCAATCCCATTAGCAGCCTTTGGCTCTGCTGTAAATGGCTTGTTAATTAGCGAGAGGGCTGTGGCTTGCTCAGTCTCACAGCACAGTGAGAGGAGCAGTCCCTCAGAAAATGAGCTCATGGCAAAAGCGGTGACAAAAGTGGTCTGGCAGCCTGAGACCCGGAGGACAACATCCTGGACTCCACCTTCCCCAGACACCCCACAGGGAAAGTCTAGAGGATCAAACATTGGTCCCCCTGCAAGGCTGTGCCTCAGAAACTCAGTCCTGGCTGCACCTTGTCGTCAGGACCAGCTGGCATCTATCACAAGCCCAGGTCCTAGCCCTGGACCAGTGCTTCCCAGGCTGGTGGCATTCATAACATCTCCATCCTCGTCCTGTGTGCTTAGTGGAGAGCAGACACTACCAGTCACCTTCTGTGTGCAGGTTCAGAGGGTGGTCCTCCTGCCCCGCCACTGGGCTCAGCCAGTAGATGGGGGTCAGTGTGTGGGGGCAGGGAGAGGTGAAGTCTAGTGAGGGGAGAAGAGGAGCAGTAGGGGAGGGAAGGAGGGAGTAAGACTAAGAGTAGAAATAGCAGGGTGGGCACCAGGTGAGCAATGTGAATGACACACATTCCTGTGAATGAATTCACAGGAAGTCATTCTAAATCCTGGGTCCCTCAGGGGAGCTTCTTGGCCAGTGTAGAAGCCTCAGCTCCATCCCCCTCACTGCTGAGAACTGGAGGCGGGTGGGTAGGGGGTGGGCAGCTCACACCCAGAAACTTCCAGCCTTGCTCTTTGTGAGGCCGTAGCTGTAGGGGCAGATGCCTCCTGCTTCAAACAGCCTCATTCAATGGTTGGCTGTCTTTGGGGCTGGAAGCTGAAACTAAGAATAGACCCAGAGTGACCCTAACCCAGCCATATATTGCTACTGTCTGACCTTGGACCTTGATGCCAGCTTCCCATTGTGTCGGTAGAGCTAGAATTGGGCCCTAAGTGACCCTAGTGGAGACTCACATTGCAGCTGACTGACTTTCATCCCCACCACCCTGTTGGTTGGAAACTCCAGCTGGAAGGAGGCAGCTCCCCACACAAAGCTGCCTTGTGTGGCTCTCCAAGGGGCTTTTACATCACCCTCCTCCCCCAGGATGGTCCAGCTGCAGCCTCTTCCTCTCCACTGACCCCTTGTGCCTTCAGAGGCCCTGCTGCTAATCTCTGTGTACGGTATTTGTATGTGTGGGGGGGGGTATGTGTGCAGGTATGTGTGCACAAGTGTGTGGAGGCCATAGGACAACCTTGGGCATCATTCAATAGGAACATCATCCCCCTTTTTTGAGATAGGGTCTCTCATTGGTTGACAGCTAACCAGTTAGGCTAGACTGGCCCCAGGGATCCTCCTAGCCCTGCTCTCCAGAGCTTGGGTTTCAGGCACATGCTACCACTTCCAGCATTTTCTGTGGGTTCTGGAGACTGAACTCAAGTCCTCATGCTAGCACAGCAAGCCTTCTTCCTAGCCTCCAGTGTTTTTGGAATGTTCTTTCCCATGTGGTCCTGCCGCAAACAAAGGCAAGTCACCAAAAAAATAGGACTTGCCCAGAGAGGATGGCTGTGCACATCCTGCATAATCAGCTTAAGGAGGAGGCGATTCATAATGCATTACTTCTGCTTGACCCCTCTCCCAAGAATGAACGTTGCTCCCCAAAGATGACTTTAGAATCTTCGTGCTCACTGCTGCCCTGCTCCTGTACGTATGAACCTGAAATCACCCGAGACTCTGCTCTGCAAGCAACATCTGACCCTCTGTGATCTAGAGATCCAAAGTAGGGCTGGAGAGATGGGTCAGCAGTTAAGGCACTTGCCTGCAAAGGCTAACAACCTGGGTTTGATTCCCTAGTACCCACATAAAGCCAGATGCACAAGGTGGCACATGTGTCTGGGGTTTGTTTGCAGTGGCTAGAGGCCCTGGTGTGCCTATTCTCTCTCTCTCTCTCTCTCTCTCTCTCTCTGTCTCTCTCTCTCCTTTCCCTGCTTGCAAATAAATGAATGAATAAATAAATAAAACAAATAAGTGTTTAGAGATCCAGAGTAGCTGAGACTTATCCTGAAACTCCTGGGAGAGCATGTGGACAGGAACAATCTATCATCTATGTCTCCACTCCCAACTTTGTAAAACTAGCCCATCATGCTGTGTGAATTGTCTTGGTATGGTAGTTTGAATGTTGTCCCCCATAGACTCAGGTGTTTTATTTAAAGCTTGTAACTGGGGTCCAGCCCTAAGGTGTGTTTGGAGGCAGATCTGATTTCTAGACAAAAGGTAATGAAGAGCAGTCTGAGCTCTGGTGGGGGTCCCTGCTTGCTGACAGTTTGTGTTTGCTGCTGCCTACAACACTTGGTAACAGGTGGAGGTGTTAGAAGTGAGTCTAGGGTTCTAGAATGGCCACACACTCTCATACATGTACATCCACACACATAGGAGAGTTGAAGTCATCTGTCTCATTGCTGCTGAAAGAATCCAACCAAAGCTGCTTGGGAGGAATGAGTTTATGTTGGCTTACAGACTGGAGGCTCCATCACGGCAGGGGAAATGGTGTGAGCAGAGGGTGGACATCACTTCCGCCACAGCACTGCAAACAGCAGCTGGAAGGTATGCCAAACACTGGCAAGGGGAAGCTGGCTTGTAACCCCATAAGCCTGCTCCCGACAACACAGCTCCAACAAGGTTCTAATACTCATCAGCTGGGGTTCGAGCATTCAGAACACATTCACTTGTGGGGGCAACCTGCATCAAGGCATGACAATGAACATGCGTGCACATGCACACCACACACACATGCATCCCTACACAGATGAGCATGCATACCCATGGGCATGCGCACACACACACACACACACACACACACCATTGTCATTGGTGATGTTTATCTCTCCATGGAAGACTGACAGAAGCCCACACTGGTGGCATCAGTGATCGGAGCCTCACCCTGGAGCCCACTGGGCGTTCACTTGAGACTGATGGTCATCCCCGTCTTTACCTGCGATGAAGCATCCATGCAACAGAAACCCTTGGTCTCCTCCACCTCTGGACCCAGTGTTCAGCCTGCAGTGTTGCAGGTGCAGGAGCCATCGGTGAGTCAGGATTGAAATTGTTGAGGTGAGGTTAGGCTGCACACTAGCGCATGACAGGGAATCCGAGAAGGATTGATCTTCAGAAAACAGTGGACCCAAGGAAATCCAGGGGCTCTACAGTAGACTCCTACTCCCTTGAATGTATTACCAAACTGTCATTCTGTTTGAAAGGTAGTTCCTCTCTTTGATTTTTTTTGGGGGGGAGGGGGTGAGCTGGTCTTAAACAATGAGACGGGAACTTCAGAGCTTGAAGCTAGGTAAGCAATGGGGACGCAAAACTGATTTTAATAGAGGAATTATTGACTTAGATTGGGAAATGTATCTAGTGGGGAAAGATGTCGACGTTAGGGCTCTTTTAGTCATAAGAAAACCAACAAAACTCAGACTGGAGTATTCCAGAGGGAACTTACTTCAGTAGCTCATGTAATGAAGAAGTCTCACACTGGCCTCTGATTTCAGACCTACTAGAACTTGGAGACTCAAATGATTTCCACAAGGTTAATCCACTGTGCTGGGTTCAGGTTGCACCAGCTCACTAGGCACATAGTTCTGCCCAATTCTTCAATGGTATCACAACAGTGCCTTGAAGGTGGTCAGTACGGGAGTGTTCAAATGCTACAAGCACGAGTCCCAGAACCAGACTGAAACACTTACCAGCACAGTCCTGGCCGAATCCGTCTCTCCCCACCCTGTCTCTGTTGGTAGCCACTCAGACAGGCTTTTCATTTTAGCCCCAATGGACCTATCAACCAAAAGCCCAGAAAAGGAATCTCATTGCCTTTGGTCGGCCGGCTTGGGCTCTCTGCCCACCTAAACCACACCCTGATGACTGAGGATGTAATCTTGGATTGAACAATCCCAGCACATGCACCCTACCTGGAGTATCAGGCAAGAGGCAGCTCTGTCACAACCACGCAGACTGGAATGGGGGTGAATAGCTCCCACGAGAGCTGTAATGTTGGTGCCAGAAGCAGTTGGTTTTAGGGATGGAGAGATTTCTAGGTGCCCACCGTGGACATGACCATGACCTTGGCTCTTGCTGGTGGTTCTCATAGATCTCAGCTTTGCTTATTTCTAACCTCCTATGTGAGTTTTCCTTTCTCTGCTGTCTTTTCTGTTAGTCCTCCCTCTGGATGTAAAGCAGGACAGAAGGGGGCAGCCTGGCTCCTCGAGGAAGCAGCTCACTATTCTATGGCTTCCTGGAGAGATGTAAACCATCCCCTGTTTATCCCAGAGAGGGCATCAATGCAGACTAAGAAAATGGCCCAACTGGGTAAAGCAATGAGTTTACTGGTATTGTAGGAGCATGGGTGAGGGGTTATTTACAGTAGGATGAGTGACTGAAAGGCTGAGTCACCCAAAACCTCACCCCGGCATGGGTGACAGCCCAAAGCTGCATCTCTGGAACTCCCTGAACAGATTGCAGACTGACCCACCACTGAGTCTCCTCTCCAAGAAATTGTTCACTGATTTTATCATCTTAGGGGGAGAGTAACTCTTGTAACTTTGTGAGTTTTCTGAGCCTGGTAAGTTTAATGAGCTTTGTGAAACCAATAAACTTCAGTAATTCCAGTCTCATGAACCTCCAGCCTCCCTCCAGGAGAGCTTGCTTCAAAGCAGAGGAAGTAGCTACACACACTCACGTAGTAAGTAGGAACAGCTTCCTGAAGCCAAGAGGCCTGCTTGGAGCCCCACTTCTGCCTAAAACTCACTGTGTGACCTCGGGCATGCCTCTCTCCTTGTAGGACTCACTTTCTCCTTCTGAAAAAAATGGACCCAGTGATCTGTGAAGTCCCTTCTTTGGAGATGCTGGATTAGGCCAGAGTTAGTTGGCTCTGAGCATAGCTATGAGCATATGTTGGTTTGAGCATATGTCAAAGGACATGGCGACAGCTTCCTTTGGAGCAAGCAGACCCCTACACCAATTCCTATGTGTGAATCACAGAATTGCAAACCCGAAGACATGAAGCATCTCCAAATTGGTTCACATCTTTTTTAACCTCAAACCGGCAGAAAAGCTACCTTTGGTCATGAACTTGGGGTTAGGGGCCTTTGCCTGACCCTGGAGTCTTTAGAGGAGGGCCACCTGGGCTAGGGGAGTTTGCCTGAGCAGAGTCAGGTGGGTAAGGAAAAGAGGTTTAGCCAACTGAGGAGTCCTGGGAGACCCATAGATGATGAGCTTGCGAATGTTGCCTTTGAGGATCTGGGGAGCCTGATCCTTCCCAGGAGCTGAAATCACCCACCCATTATGCTCTGAGACTGCTTTTTTAATGCATGTGTATATGTGTGTATAATTAGTTTGAGTGTGGGCATGTGCATGTGTGTGTCCAGGTGCACACGTGTGTGTGTGTGTGTGTGTGTGTGTGTGTGTGTGTGTGTGTGTGTGTGTGCTAGAGGTGTCTCAGGTGTCATTCTTTTTTGAGACAAGAGTCTCTTACTGGCCTGTTTCTCATGAATTAGGCTAGACTTGCTGGCCAGTGAGCACAAAGGATCTACCTATCTCTAGCTCCCTGGTGCCAGGATTACAAGTGTGGTAGTCAGTCACAGGCCGCTGGGATGAATCTCCAAAACCAGGCACGATTATGGGGAGGAAAAGTATTTATTGAACAGATCCAGGGGAAGTTAAGGGAAAAGGCTGGCCCCGCTTTCACAGAAGCAAGCAGAAACAGAGACAGCATCTCCAGAAGCAAGCACAGTCCTAACTAGCAAACAAGAGGAACTCCAGGCTTGAGCTCAGACTGCTTTTTGCATATGTATAGCTAGAATTCCAGACCCACCCCAGAAACACCTTAGAGCTGAACCCTAGGATCTAGCCAAGGTAACACACCTCCTCCAGCCAGAAATGGCTGCAGACAATTTACAATTATAATAAACTTTTGAATCTATTGGGGGACATTATTCAAACTACCACAACAAGTATGTGTCAGGTGCTCAGCTTTTTCATGTGTGTTCTGGGGATTAACCTCAGGCCCTCATACTTGCAAGACAAGCACCTTACTGAATGAGCTATCTTCCTGGCCCACTGAGAGGGTGTTTGTACTAAAGGTCATTGTCTGCGTATGTGAGGAAGAAGGGCAAACAAGCTGTCTGGTCTCAGGAGGCATGTGGGAGTTCTATGTATGAGAGAATGGGCCCTAGAGCTCTTGGACCCTAGGCCTGACCAGGGGTCCCTTCCACTCCAGGTACTCCCTCCAGCACCCGCTCTCTGGGTAGACTGGCCTCCTGCCCCTGGAAAGCTAGCCAGGTCCTAGTTTTGAGATCTGCCACTTTTGCAAATTAAAGTCCTCTGCTAGAGGCCTTCCTTCCACTCAGAAGGCAATCTCTCATAATTGCTCATTTTGGGGTCTGATCAGGTATTTCCTTGACAAGAGCTTGTGGATATAATGTTAATGGAAAAAAATGGTATTTGGCATTTCTGTACTCTTTTTGCCAAAGGCCCCAGGTCCTGCTTCTTATTAGAGTTCTGCTGGCAGATTTACTTTTCCATCTCCTCTTTATTACTGGGCTTAAGGGAACCAGAGCTGCTGGAGGGGAGAGACAGGTTGTGATGTATGCTGGACTGGGGACAGGGAAGGAATTGGGGGGCCTTGAGAAGGGAGTATTGCTCTGTCTAATGGGGACCTTATCCTTTGGCCTTACTGTGGGACATTGCTGTGGAGGAGAGTCCAGTTGGCCAAAACTTTGGATTGTTTAAGAGCACCTGGGCCCCTGTTTCCCAGGTGAGTGCTGCTGGTCCCACTGGCCACTCTATGCAGGGGCAGCTCAGAGGCCCTCAGACCAGAATCCCTGCAGAGCCTCCCTGGGCCCGTGCAGAAGGTAGGTATAGAGAGGAGAGAGCTGGGCTCCACTTCCAGGAGCTGCCCCATGGGTTAAGCTCTGTGGTGCTGCTGGGCCCCCAGCTCTCATGGTCCACGTTCCCTAGAGCTCCACTCTGCAACTCCAGATTCTTCCTGTGACATCGGCACTCTGATGCCTGTGCTTTGCTCTATGATCAGGGAGAATGAAGCCCCAGACCTCTCCTAGGACACAGGGTGGCCCCACCACCAGGGAAGGAATGGCTCACTGGCTTGCACTCAACAGGGCTAACTAGCACTGGTCACCCACATCCTTGGTGCATTGTGGTCCCGTGGCATATGCCAGCCTGATCCTCAGACTGCCTGTGGTCAGCAGAGGTGGAGGGCAGAAATGTGGGACCTAGGACCTCGAAGCTGGACACCTGCTGAGACTCCAGGTCAGGACGGGACACCCTGCCACGGGCTCCAGTGATCCTTGTAGAAGGAGAACTGTGCAGCTCCTTGCCTCCGGGCCCCATGTGTGCCCCATGGTGGACAGTGAACAGGCGGCACCTCCCAGTCCCCTCGTGCCCTTCGGTTGCTCTCAGCTGGGAGAGGCGCCCACTGTCAGCAGGAGGGAAAGCCAGTGCTTTCTGCTGTGTGTGCTTCTTGTTAAAGACAAAGAAAACTCAAACAAGAAAGCCACATTTCATAAGTGGGAAGTCAATGACAGACCATCAGCATGCCCCCAACCCCTCTTTAGGCATATTCTTCATTTCTCATGTGTTAACATTCTATATATAGTGAAACAAAATTGTGTCATAATGTGGAGAAGTTTTTATTCTTTTATTTCACTTTGGGCATTTTCACCAAGGGCATTTCTCAAGGGATTCGGGTGTATGACATCTTTTCAGAAGTCAGCAGTGTTTCGAGGCGTGAACACAAAACCCTGTGAAGTCAGTGTATTTTGCATAAACTGCCAGAAATTATCACAGAGAGAATTGGGAAGAGCCGTAATCTTAGGAAGATGAGGTGCATGGGGTTGTGGTTGCCCAAAAAGTGAGTCACGAGGCTCTGTTCATCTCTTCCATAAAGAGAGTTGTACAGGGCTTGTGTTTCAGAACGAGTGGAGAGAGGAGATGGCAGGAGAGGGGGTGAGTGGGCACAGAGGACGGCATTACAGAGGGTCTGCTATGAGACGGAGGATGGAATGCACAGAACAAGATGGTTCTGGGATGTGTGGGAGGGACCCAAACAGAGCTGGTAGAATTAAAAGGTCAAGTCTCTCATCTCAGCCTCCTGCTTTGCTACTTCTGTAATTCATTTCAGAGGGACAGCCATGGAGGAAATTGGGTTTGTAGCCTAAAGCTCTGTGCACATTTTTTATGTATAATGTCAATAATGAAATGGAATGAGTGTGTGAGCCTGTGAGCACATGTGATGTGTGTTTGTATTTGTTTTGCTTAGGAAAAAGTCTAAACATACTCAAAAGTAGAGGGCATGAGAAACCCTCATGTACCTACTACCTGACATCAACCATGGATAGTGTGCTTCTCCCAGAGTCAGACTTCTGAAGGTGACCAGCAATTGCTCAGGGGCAGGGACCAGGGTGTGGGAGGGAGGGTGGGTGGAAGAGCAGGTCAGTGTTGGAGTACCAGGAGCCAGAAGTGTGGTAATGGTGCCACAGCTGGACGCTATGCTGACCAGGTGGGTGTACCCAGCTGGTAGGTGCATGGCTGTCTCTGATGGGGGAAGGGGGAAGCTGTCCAATGGGAACTATGGCTGGCGGAAGGCAGAAGGTCCAGTAACAGCATGTGACCAGTGAGGAGACAGGAGTAAGTGCCAACTGGTACAATGGTGGCATGTCAGTTATGGGGGCAACCAACTACTCTCTGAGTGGATTTGAGGTACATACCATGGGAGAGAATTTATGCCTATTACTGTAAAGCTAATAAGAAGTATGTGACTGGGGAAGTCATTAGCCCTGGGGGAGAGCTACTACTATGGCTTGGCTAGCTGGCTATAGTATGCCTTCCAGATAAAGACTGTGGCACGTAACTACTACTAAGGAGAATTAAAATTTGTCAAAGGGCCAGAAGAAGTGGCATGGTGTGTTCAGTGCTGAGACATCTCTATCACACCCTCCAAGGCTCAGGAAAAGAATGTAAGAACCAAAGGGGAGGGAGGAGTGATGCGTGAAATGGCCATTGTATTCATCTCCTAACAGTGGCTCATGCTCTCCACTCAAGACCTTCATTGCCAGTCCTAGGGGTGCAGCACCCAGGAGGCTGGAGTAGGAAGATCACTGTGAGGTCGAGGCCAGCCTAGACTAACTACAGAGTGAGTTCCAGATGAGCCTTGGCCAGAGTGAGACTGCTTCAATCCCCACTCCTAAGAGCTGCATGATATGAGGGCCAAAAACGATGACATCAAAATGAAGAACTAGTTTGAAAGAAGAGGTTCAGTGGAGGAGTAGGGAAGGGGAACAAAAGAGGGTGACGTCGACGGTCTTTACTTGTTATTCCATTTAGAAGCATTATACATGAGCAATTATGGCTAAAACAACCCTGGGAGAAATGATTATCTGTAACCTGCTCTTCTTGACTCCTTAGCCACACTAGGTTCTGTTGTCATTTTATTTTGAGAATTATTAGATTATTTATAACCAATATAATATCTCATTCTTTGTTTCATTTCACCCTAAATCACACAAGTGGTATTCTGGGGTCATGAAGCTCAATATTGGTTGGGTGAATGTAATGGAAATAATTTCTGAACTATACTTTTCATCCAACTATTCTTAAAAAACATTTTTTTGAATTAAAAAAAAAGAGGGTGATGTGAGGAGATTACAATCAGGGTTCATTGTGGATATGAATGGAAGGTGTAGATAAAAGAGTTTTTTAAAGAAAAGAGTAAGGACCTCCCAGCCACCCTTGTGCGGTCGGACCCCCGACCCTATGCAAGGCCAGATGAGGGAGCTATGCTTTGGCTCTCCACCAACCCAAGCACCCCATGACCCGGGGTTCCAGGCCAGGTAAGCAAGCCTGGAAAAATTGGATAAATAGTTGCAAGAAAATGAAACTAGACCCTCTCATACAGTAAAATAAATTAATAATGAATTGACACCATAAAACCCTAGCTTTCATACAGTAAGCTACTGAGGAAGCTGAGGGCACCACCTGGTACGAGGGGCCATGAATAGAATGGGAGGAAGCCTAACCTCAAGAATAATTGCTCAGGCCTGCATCTCCCTGTCCCAGTCATTGGTTTCTTCCCACACTGAGCTGTTGATCAAAGAGACCCATGAGGTCCCCAAAACATGACACATTCTGTCAAAGCCTTTGAATGCCTGTCCCAGACCTAAGGTAAGACCCTATTGCTGAAGAAATCATAGAGTGTCATCAAACAATACCAAGAGATCCTTCTAAATCCAGAATGGTAACCACCTCCCAGATGGTAGCATGTGTAGCACTAGAAGGAGTGGAATGAGCTACCAGGGGATATTGGTCAAGGATATTTGGAGAAAGCAGAGACCACTGATACACAATATAGACAGTTGTCACAAGAATGCTGAACACACAGCTGTATGGAAGAGACCAGCAAGTCAAGAAATGCTCATCTGTGCAATAGTGGCACTAAACCTAGGAGGGTAATCAACGGCTTACTGATTGGCTAAGAGATCTGCTTAGTGACAAGGAACCCTTAGCTGGAGCTGGGATCCAAGGCAAAATCCTATGGGGACCATGATCTCGGGCTCCTAGGGGAAATTCCCACTACCAGAGAGCAACAGAGAGGCTATACCCATTAGGAGTTAGCCAAAATAGCAATGTTGTCTCACACCTAGCCTTCACACAGGGCCCAAATGAAACCTACAAGAAAGTGACAAGACAAACAGGAGACCAATCACCACAGCAAGTCTGATAACCCATAAAAGGTCAATGGAGACAGACACCAATGATACCCAACACAACCCAGGGCAAAGATCCAGGGATACTTAAGATCTCAACAACAAAGCAGACTCAAAACTCACTGACTATGACTCAATGAACTGAGTGGAAGAGGGGGCGGATAGAATGTAAGAGCCATGGTGGGGGAGAATATCAAGAGACATTGCCCCCCTTGGCAACAACACACAAAGGGGAAGAAAAAATAGAGAAAGAAAAACTGGCCACCTCTGGCGCAGTTCATACTCCCTATTCTATAGACAGATCCAGTGTGTGCTCCGAGGAAGGACCCCAGTGGGTAGAGGGACAGAGAGGAGCGAAACAGGGCACCTTCACAAGACTTGTTCATATAATATAGATAAATATTCATAATAGAGATATTTAAAAAGAAAGAAAAGAGTGAGCTAGCTCTGAACACCTAGTGGTCTGAGCTAATAAGGCTCAGTGGTACACCTCCTCCAGCAAGGATCCACCAGCCTCAGGTCCCACCAGTTGAGGTACAAGTAGGAGGCTTAAGCACAAACACTTGAGGCTCTGGAGAACATTCTACATTCAAACCACCACAGAAGTTCATTCACTTAAAGGAACCTGCCAAGTTCTTCCTACACCTGGTCACTTTCTCTGAAGTTCCAGAGACACTCAGGGCAACGTTGAAGGGATGGCTATGGAACTTTCCCTTTACAAGGAAAGCCCTTAGTCAGCACATGGAGTGAAACTGTGACTAGCGGTCACCATTGCCCCTGGCCAGGCCTGGTACTTTGCATCACACACGGTGTGAGAACAGCACGCTTAGTGGACCCCACCGAAGATCTTCCTCAGCCATGGAAGCAGCTTCTGACTGCCCAGCTGAGTGTCGTGGGCAGGCTTGAGGGGAAGGTGTGGCTCTCTATGTGCCATAGCCGCGCTCAGCAGGTGCAGGGCCTCAGGCTACAAGGACAAGTGCACTGCACACGTGTTTGCTTGGGCCTGAGAAGGAGGCTGGACCTCCTGCACCATCTAAGCCAAAGTCATTGAGTTGAGTTACTTTTCTCAATTCTGTGATGAAAATGCCCGACAAGAACTAGCTTAAGAGGAGATGGATTTCTTTCACGTATAGTTCATAGGGATACAGTCCATGGTGGTGGCAAAGGCACAGCAGCAGCAGTGTGAGGCAGCTGGTCGCATTACATCCAGCCAGAAGCAGAGAGACGGATGAGGGCTGCTGTTCAGCTCTCTTTCTCCTTTTTATTTGGTAGGAGACCTCAACTCCTGGGAGGGTGGCACCCATCATTAGGGTGGGTCTCCTCACTTCACTTAACCTAATCTAGAACTCACTCCAGACATGTCCAAAGGTGTCTCCTTGGTGATTTTAGATCTGATTAAGTTGACAAAAAGAGATTAACCATCACTATGTCCAAACCCTCACACCTTTGCCTTCTTACAGGTTTCCTTCGCCCACCTTCCAAACTTCGCATGCAATGTGCATCCCATGGGATATCCTTCCAAGGGGAAGTCAAAACTGGATGGGTGCCGTCTTGGTAGAAATGTTGGGCTCCCTGAGGTATGACCCTAAGCAACAAGTGTGATCAGTGACAGACCTCATCAGGGTCTGTGGAGCTGCAGCATTCCCCAAGGTCCTTGGTTGCTAAGTCTCTGGGACACAAAGAACATCTGGGTCAGAGGACAGGAGACATCACTGCATGTGCAGAGAAAATCCTACTGGGTTCTGAGTAGGTTCTGGCAAAAA
The DNA here is from genome assembly GCA_004024765.1 of Zapus hudsonius. Taxonomy (NCBI): domain Eukaryota; kingdom Metazoa; phylum Chordata; class Mammalia; order Rodentia; family Dipodidae; genus Zapus; species Zapus hudsonius. The sequence continues at coordinate 13,160 of PVHP010010094.1, read as the reverse complement.
CTCTTGTCTTATCTTGAAATAATTTCTCATTCACAATTTCTAATAAAGGAGTAATACGCCAATACAAAAAAAGCAACTCTTGTCTGCATTTTTCCTAAAAATCCATGCATCGTGGGCTTAGTAGCTCTGATGTTCTCATGATGACATGATCCCAACTGAAGAGCACAAATATCATTCCAGTGGCCATTTAGTCAAAGCACACCTGACTCTGAGCGGTCCGCATGGAGAAACACTGCAGAGAGCAGGGCCTCACCATTCCCTTTCCCTTGGGTGGGAGAGAGGAGGAGAGAGTCCAAGTCAGGTCTTGGGTCACACGAAGACTCTCCCTCCCAAGGCATCCCAGAGCATTCCACAAGTTGTTATGGCTTTTCTGAATCCTGCGCCCATGGTCTCAGAGGCTGAGGCTGCCCAGAGGAGCAGCGATGCTCAGGAAACCAGGGAGCAGATACAGACCCAAGGTCAAAAAGAAGTGACTCTTGCATCCAGGCAGCTTTCAGGTCTCTGACAAGACAGCCTAAGTGATCAATGTGTTTATGCACTGTGAGGCTTTGCCAAGTTTTTCTTGTGGTAAAATACAATTAACATAAAGCTGACCCCCAGAACTGATTATAAGTTCACAGTGCCTTGGGGCTGTGCACACAGTGTTCTGCCTCCTTGCTTAAGTACATCACAGAACCATCTCATATCCCATGCTGAAACCATTCCCAGCCCCCAAGCTCTCTGCAGAGATGTCACTGTCTTCGCATCTGGCTTACTGCACCAAGCAGGAGGCCCATTGCTGTGATGGCATGTGAGCGTCCTCTCAGCTTGATACTGGCTGAAAAGGAGAGATTCACTTGTTACATTTGCCTTGTGCTTTTTTGTGCCTAATTTTCTGCGTTACTGTCTTTCTTTGTGTTGGTTTTATTTCCTTGTTAAATGTTTAAATTCTTATCTCATTTCCTTTTGTGTGTATTCTATAGCTCTTTTCTTTGTGGTTACCATGGTGATTACATTTAATGCCCTGAGGTTATTGCACTTTAATTTGGATTTAGACCAGCTTAACTTCGACAACATGCAAGAACTCAGCTCCTTCAATGGTTAATGTCATGCAATTCCATCTTTATGTATTACGTCCCAAAACACAAACAACTTCTAAATGCATTAGTCTCTTGGGCTTGGGAGAAATCAAAATGTGGAGACAGAAACCAAAGAGACATGATGTTTGGATGCCTTTGGGGACTGCCTGTTGGAGATGCTTCTCATCGTCTTATAAATACTTCTTACGTATTCTGGATCTTTTGTCTTTTGTTATTTGTGCTACAAATAACATCTCTCACCAGTTGGCTTAGAATTTGGGGCCCCAAAGATAAAGAGCAGAGTGTCCTTACACTTAAGTTTATAGTCTCCATTAATCTCTGTCTTACCTGAGGCCCTCCCTAGATGGGGAGGTGTGTTTTACTAGAACTTAAACTTATTCCTGGAACTGTGATTGGTCAAAGCCAGACCAACCACTGTCTCTCTGCCTCACCTGAGCCAGAAAAAGAGATATCCTCACCTGAAAGAGATAAAGAGCTCTCTCTTCCTCATGGATGGCCAGCATAGAGACATCTAAATCTCCAGGCTTAGATAAGCCCCACCACTACCACAGCGACCAGAGCTGTCTGTGGTGGGGGGGCTGAGGCTTCCTTCCCACATGGACCTCTCTTTTCTCTCAAGGTGGGGACCTCCTATATTTTCCCTTCTTAATATTTTCACTTCTTAAACTTATAAAGCCTCTCTAAATCTTACCCTCTGGTGGTCTATAATTTTAATTCTTTAAAGCTATATGACAAGAATCTGGGCATTCTAAATTTTAAGGTGTGTTGGGACTAGCCAGAAACTGCAAGCTCCAGTTACAGGCTCATGCTTTGAGTGGTTGATCCCCAGCTGGTGGCACTGTTTGGAAGCTGTGGAACCTTTCTGAAGTGGGGAGAAAATGGGTCACCAGGGTGGACCTTTATAGGTGATCTCCTCTCCCGATCCCAGCGTGTGCTCTCAGCTTCCTGGACGGCTTTGATGTGAGAAGCCTCCGCCACACATTCCCACCAAGCAATTCTAATGTGCTTTCCCTGCCATGATGGGCTTGAGGCTTTCTGAAACGATGAGCCAAAATAAATCTTTTCTCCCTTAAGTTGTTTTTGCCAGATGTTTTAGTCTCAGCTCCACAGAAGTAATTAACACAAGTGGAGAAGTAGATTTGATGGCATTTGATGCTTGCTTTGGTATAAGAGGAGAACAGAACCCAGGGCGTTTTCACATTAGGCATAAGCAAAGGTGCCATTAAGTGGCCTGCAGGGAGGGCACTGGAGAACCCACCATAGAGAAGGGAAATGAGGCTCCAGCTTGGACAGCTTCAAGAGGCAGCAAGAATAGTGAGTGGAGGAGGCTCAGAAGACTGAGGCGACCTGGGCAATGCATAGTACGCAGTTAGCGCTCAATAAATGCATGTGATGTTTCAGGACATCCCTAGAGACACACTGGTGAGAAATCAGGGGAGCTTAATGACAGAAAAGTCTAGCCGGGGACAATTTGGTAACAACACCCTGCTTTGACCTGTGCACAGTAGTGAGTAGGCTTCTCTGCAACTCCCCTGAGAGGCTGAGCCTGAGCCCTGTATCCACTGCCTCTTCCAATCAAGAGAAGGCTCCACTTGAGATCTCAAGGTCACTGGCTCAGGTCTAGTCGGATGTGCCCTGGAGTGTGGGTCCTGCCCCGAGGGGCTGCAGCCTATATCTTCATATGCCCTTTCCAGAGACCAGCCCCAAACTTACCATGAGTGTCCTTTATTCCTAGGATCTGGCACAGTGTGGGAATCCTTTGGTACTTCCATCCAAAGGAAGCACATCATCATTTAATGCCACTAACCTCAGGCATTTTGGGAGGCAGACTGCAGACAAGGACACAGACGCTGCCCCTCAGGTAGGCGACCTCCCCTGGAAACTGATTCTTCCATAGTGTGCATAAATTCAGGTCAGCATTTCGCAAAGTTTCCTTTTGGGAGACCCACTGAGTCCCTCTTGGCCATGTCCCAGCAGACCTCATTGCCCCCTAGGTGACCTGCGCTGGGCCACTGAGCTGGTATCAGTCAGCTTTTTGTCACTGTGGCCAAGTACCTGAAGTGACTTCCCTAAGGTCCAAGTCACATGGCCCCATGGCAGTGAGCTTGCAGTGAGGCAGAGAGCAGAGGGATACCGGTGAGCAGGGCTGCTCCCCTCAAGTTGGCCAGAAAGCTGCCGAAGGGGCAGGACAAGGTAGAACCCCAAGAACATGTCCTCACTTCCTCCAACCAGATCTCACTTTCCAGTTTCCACCACCTCCTTATAATCCATCCAACCCTGAATCCATCAACGGACTAAGCCAAGCCCATCGTCATTTCACCTGGAATCAAACCACTCCAGCCTTGAGGGACACTTCATGTTCGAATCTAACAGCCAGGGACACACAGCTGGATCCCTGACCCCTTCAGTGGCCCTGTCCCTGCCTCCAGTTTCTACTTTTTGCAGCCACAGAGCACAAACAGGGTTTCCAAGGAATTACTAAGGCTTACTGGCCAGAGATGGACTTTATTTGGGTGCTTCTTTCTCATCTTTGAGCTCCTGCCACTGTCCTGTGGACCTCAGGGAGCTTCTTGCAACTGAATGAGAACTGAGGATCCAGCATCCTCCCAGAGCCAGTCACAGACGAGCAGGATCCTGCCCACTGTGAAGGTACGAAACTCCCATATTGCCCGGATCAGGGGACAATCTGTTCTCTGGTCTCACAAAGATCCCATGCCCAGCATCCTGAGAAAAAGTCCCCATTTATTCACCAGAGCTAGCCTTCAAAGAACGTGAACTAGGGAGGCACCCATCCCAGGCTTTACTGAACAGTCTTGTGGACTGGGTAAAGATCCCCAGGTGGACAGAAAGGACTACAGAACTAACTCCAAGCGATTAACCCAAAGGGTTTTGGACCTCTGAGGGACTACACAAGTGATGCATGTTTCCATAGAAACAACATCAAATGTGACACAGTGAATGCCACATGTAAAATATTTGCTTAATTTTAATATGGTTTGATGCCAAACTTTATTCCCAGTGCTGTTTAAATTCTCTCTTTCTGAGCCCCACCCCCATTTAATCTCTTTTTTTTAATTGGCTTTTCCAATGGACTGATTTCCTTGTGAACAAAACAACACAAACAGCCAGGAGACTGAAATTCAAGGGCAACTGGCCCCTTAGGATGTGACACAGACTTCCAAAGGGGACTCTCCTTGGTTTAAGAAAACACATAGGGCTCGCTATGTGTCTTCTTAGATTTGGGACAAAGCTAGAAATTTGGGACCCAAGCTCATGTACAAAGGACACCCCAGATTTCTAGTCCCAGAATCAGTTTTCTAAAGAGATGTCCCTCTTTACAGCAGAGATGAGAACCAGAATTGGGCACATTCTGATTCAAGACTCTTCTGCTCCTCTTTCTCCATTGCTGTTTCAGGTGGGACATTCAGCTTCCAATACAGCCCCAAGGTCTCCACTTAACACAGGGAAATTTTATAACAAACTGCCCATTGCCTTCCTTCAAGGACTCAAGGAGACAATTAAAAAAACATGATAACTTACAAAAATTGGTGGCTAAACCAACCAAGAGCTTAAGACAGCTGCTTTGAGGTCCAATTTCTGTTTATTACAATTGGAAGCCAAAAGGGAACAAAAGGGAATCAAAATAAAAATAATAAAACAAAGGAGATTTTTTTTAAAAAGGAAGACATCATCCACAGAAAAGGTTTCTTAAGGAAGGGACCCCTTTCAGGAAAGGGGACACCTCCAAGAACTGCTTCCTTGGTGAACAGAGGGGGACATGTTTACAGAAACTGTCCCAAAAGGAAAATTTTTCCAGGCCCTTCCAAAACCCTATTCTAGATGCTAAGATTTAACTACTATGATTAAGACTACTCATCAACAGCTCACAAATACTAAATTGTTCATGGTTTAAGGCATATAAAAAGGATTCTTTAAGATACTCATCCAAGCTGGCTATATTTCCTTATTTTGTCAATGTGTTAATTATTGGAAAAACTGAGTGTTTAAGATAAGGATTGCTTACTAATGTTTAATTTCCTAAAATAAAGTTCTCATATCTAAAAACATTGTGGATTTTAAAAAATGATTTTAATTTGTTCATGCTGATGCTATCAAATGGTCTTCACTAGATTTATATAACTTAAAGGTTTAATTTCAGCCATTGTGGCTTCTATCCTCCTGTTAAGTAAAATATGTTGAGATAACTTAGTTAAGTTTTTAGAGAACTTCTGTCATGGGTAAAATATAAAATTGTCTTATGTTTAAACTAACAGCATTAGTTGTCAAATGGTTTCTCTTTCAAAAAACAGATTCACGAAGGGTTATATTAGAACTCAGCTGTTCTAATTTGAGAAGGACCAGACTGTATTGTGGGTAATCACAGAGACTCTTACCTAAGATTTTATTTTTACAATTGTCTTGTGTTGGGTACTTCAAGTCTATTGCCTTTAAATGAACTAACTCTTTAAGATATGTTCCCTAATTCAGGGTATGACCTCAAGCTCAGACAATTATCTACATCTGAGAAAAATTATTTCAACCTCTACAATTGAGTTTCCAAACTCTCCTGGGTAATTGGTATGCTTCCAAACATAGATGCTGCCTTGCTTGACTGTTCCTGACCTGATGACTTCCAGGTTAGATCAATTTATTTGGACTTAGTATTAAAAATGCTTTCAAAACTAACAATATGTTTTGTCTGTATTGATAGTCATGAGATTTTTGAAAGTAAAAATGAGCCTACTTTCATACTTCAGAAATGGCCTAAACTGTTTCAAAATAAGTAAACTCAAAGGTTAGGCAAATAGACTGAAGGTTATACCTTTCTTTAAATAGATATGCTTTACTAGTCAATTATAGATGTCAATAGAGATGTATCTATCCTACAAGGTTGATACAAACTCCTTTTGAGTGTTCTAACTACCTATGTAAGGGCCAAATCCAACTGGAGCCATGGAATAAAATAGGCTAATATTTTGGCCTCTGCTCCCATGTCACAAAACCACAGGAGATGAGGAGACAACCCTATTGTGTTTTACACTGACTCTCTGAGTGTCACCTGTCTTTCTGAATGAGGGAGACAAGGAGACCCAAAAACAAATCAGTGTACAATCAAAAACAGGAGAGTCCACTTGAGGACTGACCATCCTCCCACCTTACAAATGAAGGGAAAACCAAGGTCAGCATGACCTGGACTCATCCTAACTGACAGCAATAATGCTGAAGAAGCCACAGTTTTTCTCCCAGACCCTAAGACCTTCTTGGAGAGCCATTGGTGACACCCCAAAAGACATACTTGTTTAAATCTTGGCTACATATGGGGTCTTAAACACTCAGAGAGAAATATATAACCAAGGATATATGGTACTAACAACTTTCCAAAAGAAAAACAAACAAGGCTCTAAAACAGGTTGGCTCCTACTCTTAGTAGTTCTAATCCTATCACAAAATGTCATAAGCCTCCAACCATCAAAATGCTTTGTAACAAAATGGGATCTAAGAAAAAATAGATACTGGACAGCTCCCACTGACACTAAAAGGGTTTTATGACACCAATCTCTGTCCCTGGCTTGCCACAGGATAGATTGGAGGATGTATTTTGAGATTTGCCTAGATACAGGGAAAACAAGGTAAACACCTTAACATGCTCAATTAATTTGCAAGTTTTAAAATACAGATAGACTAGGAGTATTTTCCAATGATATCATCATCTAATCTGTTTTTATTCCATCCATTGGAAAAGATACTGTTAAGGGAATTCCCCTTAATTCTAAAATTCAAATGATGAGGAAGATGATCATACAAAATCACAGGGCTTTAAATGTCCTCATAGCTGCCCAAGGTGACACTTGTTCTGTTATTAAGATTAAATGCTATGTATATCTCCTCTTAATAACTCTGTTAATACATGTCATATGCTTTATAAGCCATACAGTCTTCAACCAAATCAGATGCTATGATGCCATTCGATAAACAATTCTGGGGATGTATCTTGAGTTTTCCATGGTAGACAGCAATCCAATACCATCTACACTGAACCTCTCTACACTGGACACCTATATGGAACATTCCTCACTTCTGGGGAGATACCCCACTACCTACCTCACAACATGAGACAGGACAAAATCTTGGCAACATGTTGTATGGCTGATGGGGCTCTCTCTTGGGCCTTAGGTAGGGACCCTCCCCTCTCTGAGAGATACCCCCAGCTGCCATAACTTCATGTCTTATTCAGCAGGAAATAGATAAGAGAGATTTCTCTGTTCCCATTTCCCAACAGCAGTTGGGGTATCCTCAAGAGAAGGGGGAATATGTGGGAGTTTAGGAGAGAGACCCCATACAATGTTGCCAAGCTCCTCCTTAATCCCTCCCCAGTTGGAGCTTTGCCTGGCCTCCTACAGGATAAAAATGGGTATTCTTAGTTCTTAAACATGTATGTACTTCTTTCTGGTGTTTTTTTTTATTCCACACCATAATACCCCAACAGCAGTTAGGGTTATTTCTTCAGAAATGGGATTGTGACAGTTTCAGGAAAGCTCCATAGACCCCCTTCCCCTTGAGTGGGAGGTATCTAGCTAGAGTCCAAAACCTACGTCCTAAAATGATTGGTCAGATATGAACCAACCACCTGTCTCCCTGCTCACTTGGGGCAGGAAATACTCACTGACAGATAATTCTGTCTCTTCCTCTCACACATGGCCTAGAAAAAAGACCTCTGACTCTCCAGGGACTAGTAAGGTCTCCCCAGCCCCTCACCACAGAGGGGCTGGATTTCTCTTCCACCTGAATCTTTCCTTCTCATGATCTTTCCCCTTCCTGCTTGTTTAGATGAACAGCATAAATTCTGTTAAAACCTCTCCCACTATGTTCTCCCCACACTGGTGGCTGGAGAGCTCTGGAACTCCCCATGTTCTCTTAAATAATAAAGTCTCCCACTATACCTTAATATCTTGTTGTCTATGATTTTAATTCTTTAACTTTGTAGACAAGAATTTGGGTGCTCCTTAAATTTTGGAGTGCATTGAAATTTCTGCTGGACATTATCTAAATTCTAATCCTCAGCTCACCCCGCTACATTACTGTACACTGTGAAGTATGGTCCATGCTCAGTGCTTTCTAAAAGTCCTATGCAGACCCCTGCCCCTGTGGGTACCTGATATGGTAATTGATAACTAATATCGTAAGTGACATGGAGAGAGAATTTTTGGAACCCCCCCTCCTCCGAGTTTGTGTCCTCTGATGCAATAAGAATTTATATACAGGGACAGAAATAAATTTTGATTACATACATTTATTCTAATTTATTAACTTAGGAAAAGGGGAATTGGATGGGGAAGTCTCCCAGTCATGTGGGAAGTTACAGAGTTCTCCAGCCACCAGTGTGGAGAAAACACATGTCAGAGAGGTTAATAGAACTTATAGTGTTCAGCTAAATAAGCAGCTGAAGAAAAGATAACAGAAAGCTCCTATTATGAGGAGAGATTTATGAGGGAAAAGGTCTAGAACCTGCCCCCACCCCAGCCATTAGCTGGGGTGGGGGAAGGCCTTACCTTCCTGAGGCCTGGATCAGTAGTCCCTTTACTCCATTGCCAAGTGGGGGAAGAAGAAGCTGGCTTTCTCTAGGGAAGTGAATTTAAGTTCTCCCCAGGTGAGTCAGAGAGACAGCTGATTGGTTCATATTTGACCAATCAGTTTTAGCACCTCGGTTGTAGCTCTAACTAGCTACCTCCCACTCAAGGGGAGGGGTGTTGCCTGCAGGCACCTGACCCTGTCACATACCTGGGCTGCCACAAAACTCTGGTCTGCAGAGCCTATGAGCCTCCTTCCTTCCCACCTACCTTTCTTTAAAAACTAGGATAACTAAATATTTCATTTTAGAAATGAATATTCATTAAACTCATATAATACAGATTTATGGGTGCATTTCAGGGGAATTAAAGGAATAAATAACCATGTGTCATTGAATGTTGTCCTGAGGCACAAATGTTGCCAGCTTGGATTCCACGATGCCTCCTGAATTATTTAAATTAACTTGACTCAGATGTTAAGAAATATCCTCATCATTAACAGTTCTAGCATTCTTTTTACCTAATTGTAAAATTTTATGTAAAATGTGTTCATTTAATCTTCTAAGAATTCAAGAGACTCAAGGCAAACACTGCTTTTAACCCACTTTCAAGGGCTCAGCTAAGCTGCAATGCAGTCACAATTGACTGAAGTTAGAAAGCCAGCACTTCTCCCCCAGAGAATTGACTCTGTAGGTACGTACTCAGACACCAGGCACAAGGTGGAACAGTGGGCTCCCTGCAGTGCTCTGGGCCATGTCCTGGGTCTCTAGTGGGATGAAGAACAGTCCTGGAGGCAGCAACCTGCATCTACAGAGCTCCTCCTCTATCCACAGGGTTGAAGCTCCTGAGGGCTGGCAGGACACTAGGCAAATAGGAAATGACTTTTTCAAAGGGAGGCTCCAGTGTACCTGAGGGGTTCCAAGTCCCTGCCTGACTTACCAGGGGCCTGAGGGCTCCAAGCCTCACCTCGCAGACCCTTGAATGCAAGCAAGAGAGCATTTACCTGGCCAGAAGGACCTCCCATCCTCCTCTAATTCACTCAGGTTCATCTTCATTTTTCTTTCTTTTCTTCTGTTTTGGGGTGGTGGTGGTGTGGTGGTCTGTGTGTGTGTGTGTGTGTGTGTGTGTTATATGCAGTATGGTGTAGCACTTGTGTGCAAACACATGGTCTGACTTGGAGCAGATCTTACTAAGCGAACTTTCAAAAAAAAAAAAACAGAGAGTCAAACGCCACATATTCTCCCTCATATGTAGTTCCTAACCAGGTTGACTGTAAACTCTACACAGACCAGTCAGGAAAAGTGAGACTTTGTGAGGGGTAAGGGATGGGGTGGGGAGGGGAGACTTAAGCAGGAAGCTAAGCCAAAAGTGGTTCAAAAGCACAGAATCCTCACGTGCATACTATATAACCTATTGAGCAAGTAGTGGGTGTCATCTGGCAAGAGGGGCCATGAATAGAAGGGAAGAGAGTCTAAGCCTGTGAAAAATCAATCAGTCTGGCAACTCCTGGTTCCAGTCACCGGCTCCTTCCCTCACTGAGCTGTTGACCAAAGTGACCCATGAGGTCCCCAAAACAAGACAGGATTCTGTCAAAGCTCTTGAATACCCACCCAGGCCTGAGGTAAGATCCTGTTGCTGAAGAAACCACAGAACGATCTATCAGCATCGAGAGACCCTGCGAGGTCCAGAATGGTAACCAGCCCCCAGATGGTAGCTAGTGCAGATCTGAAAGGCACTGCATAAGCTGCCAGGGGAAGCTGGTCAATGACAGCTGGAGTAAACGGACCATTTGCATGAAACGAAGTCTGCCACCAGGAGTAGGCTGAACACACTTCTTACTAGGAGAGAACAGTAAACCATGAAACAAGAACTTGTGCAATGGAGGAGCCAAAGCCTGGGGAAGGCAATCAACAGCTTTTTTTATTTATTTTATTTATTTTTGGGAGGGTGGTTTCGAGGTAGGGTCTCACTCTAGCCCAGGCTGACCTGGAATTCACTATGTAGTCTCAGGCTGGCCTTGAACTCATGGTGATCCTCCTACCTCTGCCTCCTGAGTGCTGGGATTAAAGGCATGCTCCACCACTCCTGCCTAACAGCTTTTAATTCAGCCAAATAATCCACTTAGTGACGGGGAGCCCTTAACTGGAACTGGGGACTAAGGGCAAAATGCACTGGGAACCAAAATCTTAGGCCCCCAAAGAGAAATGCACTATACAAGTGATTTACAAAGAGGCTACTAACAATAGAATCTAACTAATTCAGAAATGTATATCTAAGTTAACCTATACTGATCTCACTCTCTGATGGAGATTCTGTTTGTATTTTACAGAAGGCAGAGAGAGAGTGAGCTATGGATCCTCCAACCCTACCAACAAACCGAAGGCCGAAAGCTGACACCCTGGCAAGAGATGAGCCAAAACAGATCTTCCATGAAGTATACATATAGAACCCTGCAGAGAGTGGTGGGATAAGCAAGAGGCCCACAACCACAGCCAAGCAGTCAACACAGGATAAGCCAGACAGACACCAACGATTTTCAACACAACCTAAAGCTGAAGTACAGAGACCCCCCCTAAATCCTCAACAATAAAGCAGCCTTAATACTCACCCACCATGACTCAGGGAACGGAGCGGAAGACGGGACAGAAAGATTGTAAGAGCCATGGTGGGGGAGAACTCCCAGAGACATCGCCCCCCTCATTAACATCATACAAAGGGGGCTGGAACTGGGTTGTCTCCTAGGCTATCCATAACCCCCTACCCCATAGACTGCCTGATCCAGACTGCCCAAGGAGAAAGGTATCCAGCTGATTGGGGACAGGGAAGAGGGAAATTGGGGAAATGGGGATATCAACTCATTATTTGCTCATTCAATGTATCTAGTTATGGATAATAAAGAAAAAAGAAAAATAAAGAAAAATAATAAAGATCCCTGTGTTGCTGTCTGCATGCTAATTGCCACCAATGGCAGCCCCCACACTGGCCATGCAGGGCAGGCCTGAACCCCTCCCTGCAACCTGGAGTTGGAGGCATGGGGCTCGGCCCAGGGTAAAGGTTGTGCCAGGTATACTGAGGACTGAGGTTGCACTGCAAGCTGCAGACCTCTGAGCCGCTCCACAGAGCTGCCAGTGACTCCCTCCCAATACTCTGACTTCCCCACAGCTCCAACCTGCAGTGACAGCCACAGAGCACAGGTTATGGTCTGGGGTGGGTAGGGGTGAGGCTCACACAGGGCTTTCTGGGTGACCTTTGACCCCGTCTCATTCCGGAATTCAGGCTTGGGTCTGGAGTCTTTCTACCTGCAGAGATCTCCCCGTCATGAAGAGACAGACTGCACCGTCTATAGGCTCCTGCCCAAGCAGACGTGCATGTCACCAACCTTGAGAAGAAAAAGGTAACAGTGGAAAGTGGACAAAGGGGCTGGAGTGGCTCAGCATGGGGAGTCGCTGGGCCGAAGCCAAAGGGTCAAAACAGGGGACAAAGGATAAGACGCCAGAGAACAGAGGGCTGGGATCAGAGCAGACCTCTTAGCCCCAGCTCTAGACTAGAGAAGTCCAGCAAAGACTGACTGGGTCTATGGGAGACAAGAAGGGAGACCCTGGCTGGGGTCAGCGTAGACCTCCACAGGCTGGCTCAGGTATAGAGGGCTGCTGGAGATGGGGGTGTCATTGGTCTTGCTGTCAAGGACCTCATGCCTTGCTCCCAACTGACCTCCTCCCCATCTCGGGGATATGCTGCCCCTCCCTCATCCCAATGTGTCTTGCTTCACATTCTTCTCCCCTCTCCTAGGGTTGGTCCTTCATATATGGCCCTTACCACACTGCTGCCCCTCTGTCCCTCTCCCAGGGACATGCTCACCTGGCCAACTCTGTCCCTCCAGCTCCCATGGCTTCTGCTTGAGCATCAGACCCCACGATTGCAACAGGATCCTCCTGCCACCAGCCCTCCCTTCTGAGTGGTCTCCCCTGCATCTGTGTGAGCAGTTGTGTTATTGAACACTTTTCACTGCTCCCCCGACAACACACACCATAACTACCACCCCATTTCTCAATGTGATGTACTATTTTCTTCAGTGCCTTGAAATTGACTTCTCTTCACATGTGTGTGTGGAGGCAGGGGTAAGGGTGTACCTAAGCATGTATTATATGCACTAGGGAGAGGGGGATCTAGGCACATGTGGTATGGGGGAGGCAGTGAGCATGTACATGTGCATCACACATGGTGTGGGGGAGGCAGTGAGCATGTGCATCACATGTGGTGTGGGAGGAACCTTGAGCACGTGCATAAACGTGTGTGCTATGAATTGGGGAGAGAGGTCTCATAGGATGTCTCTGCAATTGTAACTGGAACTCAGTTCATGTTCTCTGTCACTTACAAATGTCAATAGCAAAGACAGGGAATAAATCTTTTTTGGGGGCTCAAGACTTTATTGTAACAGGTCAAAAAGGAGGGAAAGAGGGAGAGAGCAAGAAAGAGGAACTTGAATCTTTCACTTGCACTTTATTCAGAGAGC